>CM065052.1:50805253-51075253 GCA_032883995.1 Coronaproctus castanopsis
AGTCTCCTAATTTTAACTCTAGCGCAGCTGCAGTTCAAATGAAATTAATTAAGCTATGAGGAATTATAGAGGTTTATTAAAGAATACAAAAGGATACACAAATTATTTAAATCGCGAAGTGGTGATTCTCAATAAATCGTAGACTATTTAATACGCGCGAATACTATAGATTTCGAAGTTATTGTACCGGCAGGCCTACAAAAAGTACAAAACCAAAAAATTTTATAGAAGATAAAGACGTAGTTTATCATCAACGATACGATTGTGATGATACTTTCGGGTTGAAAACGTGCGATTAGATCTGATAAATAATATCTAACCAGCGCGGTAATTGACAATACTGATTAAGGAAATTCATTCGCGAAATAATCGACTTTGACGATTATTGTATCCGGTGGGAGTTAATATCGTCACGAACCTATTTTACAACGTCATTAATTTCAACAAGTCGGAAGTCGTATTTACAAGTTTTGATAGATGTTAGTATTTTAGCTGTTCATTTTTTACGTAAATGTTACATAACTGATCATGCTAACGATCTTATTGTATTACGCGTTACTTTACAGGCGAAAGATACGATGTGGTCATTAAAGCAAATCAAAAGTTAGGTTCCTATTGGATCCAAGTTAAAGGGTTGGTCGAAGATGCAAATATTTCTCAACTTGCAATTTTAAAATATCTCAACACCAACTGCAGTCAAACTGGTTTGCCAACTACTCCAACGACCGACTCTAACTTACCATTCAAAACACCGGTTTGTGGTTTCTTTATGCATAAGATATATTTTATTTTTTTTATATACTATTGCATAAAATTACTTATTGCTGCTTCTAATGTAAGTTGTGGTACACGGCACCTAAAAAAAGAACAAAAAACAACAACAAAATTAATAAATAAATCCGGTAATAAAAACCGAACACCGGAATACAATTATTATTGTAAAAACATGTATCACTTATTTAATAATTATTCTCGAGTTATATCTGTATCAATTAATATTGTAAAAAAAGAATGGGACGAGAAATTTTGTTGAGAGTAATAGCCAAAAAGATAGCGCAAGTTTCATTATATTAGTTTTAAAAATTATTCAACGGTTCGAACGGGTATAAAGTGATTTTTCTAATAAAAGAGAATCTTTCGAATGACTTAAACATTCATTATTCGGTATATATATATATATATATATATATATATATATATATATAATAATATACATATTTTCAGGAGCCTACGTGAACGGCTTTTCTCTTATAACTTCAGTCACCAAATATAATTAGATTCTAAAAGAGAAACGCGAAACCATTGTCGTTATCAAAGAGAGAAAATTCACAATATTTGGTTCAACTGGTTCGGCCAGCGATACAGGATAAAACAAAAAACGTAAATAAAAGAAGAATATAGTAGTAGTAGATGTCTGATGTAGCTAACAAATAAATCTATTTAGCCAGCAACTGTACTAGTTAATTATGATCAACTACAAAGAATGATTTTTGAACACAGGCGAAGCAGATATCACGTATTATCAATGTTGATTTCAGGAAAGCTAAATAACCTCGTTCTTTATTGCACAACTTTCAAATACAATATGTCACAGTGATGCATTTCTAGATCGCACGAATATTACACGAATACGTTTCATTTGCGAATAGCCAGTTTTTGTTGTTGCGTATTTTAGCTCTATCTTTCCTTCGCGTAAATGTTCCGGCAGGTGATTACGTTTCTTGTTTTGTTCGTAGATAGCCAACGATGTGACTAGCGGATGTGATCCTAACAACGCCTCCGTTATATGCGCGGATAAATTTCAAAGTAGGAGCCCTGTTCCAGACATAATGTTAAAACCCGAACCAGATTACAGATTGATAGTTAATTCTAATTTCAACAGGTATACCGTGGAAGAACTATTCGAATCTGGAACATACGATCGTTTCTATTGTAAGTGAATAATTATAATAATTATCAGATCGCTCCGAATCGGTTTATATTTATTTATAGTCTCTTCTGTGTACGCATATAAATAAATGAATGATTATTGTAATCATATTTTGAGGGAAAGTAGTAACTAAACAATAACCGATACACGAATTAACTACCATATTCAACTGCAGTAGTATATAAATATTGAAAAATATTCACATAATAATTACACAAAAAAAAAAATGCCGAGTAATGCAATAATATATTTTGTTTAAAAGAATGAAATATATTTTAAAATTTAATTAATACCAATTGTTCATATCATAATTTATACGAATTTATCTGAACAACATTTTTACTCATAAATCAAAACCATTTTCGTATATATCCAGTCACAATTAAACTCACATATATATATATATATATATATATATATATATATATATATATATATATATATATATATATATATATATATATATATTACGATTACGATACGCCATACATCCATTGCTGAACATAGGTTGACCGCAATTCCTTCCAGCGGTTCCTGTAGTCATATCGGGGTGATGATGGCCTAATCTCCCGTGCTGGCCAAGCTACTTGAGAGATGATCTATATATATGTTATACATAATAAATGTACCATAAATCCTTAACAAATTCCTGAAGTTTAAACAAGTAAATAACCAGTTCCAACCTCGGCTGAACAACCTATAATCCAGCAAAACAGCATGCACCACGCTAATTTAGAAGTTGGTGAAGTAACGACCTCCTCTTCAAAGGACAGTTCGGTGGAATGCTAATGACTTGAAGAATCATAAAGCAGCGATCGAGTTATTTCAAAATTCTAATTCCAGAGACGTCTCCTTGACGAAACTCACCTTACTGACGACGATTATTTTAAAGTTAATAATACATACTCGTGCACACATCCGTTAGGTAGAGCTCAGAGAATTTCGGTTATACTGATTAAGACTGCAACGCGAACTCAACTATTTCAGGAAGGATTCTCTGGAGGGGATTAATATTAGCGTATAGACAACAAACGGTCAATTTATATCAGCTGCCTATTGTCCACCGTGTCATAAAATAACAACAGAACTTTTTAGTAACTATGTTCATTGTTTGGGCGGCAGATTTTTGTCAGGTACTACCGGAACTCTTAGAATGCAAAGCGGGGATCTCGGGTCACAACAGCCAGAGAGTGTAACTCGAGAAACCGTTGGAACGTAATAATGCTCTAAGTATATATCAACTGCTGAGTCAACGTATTGACCA
Source organism: Coronaproctus castanopsis (assembly GCA_032883995.1). Classification (NCBI taxonomy): domain Eukaryota; kingdom Metazoa; phylum Arthropoda; class Insecta; order Hemiptera; family Monophlebidae; genus Coronaproctus; species Coronaproctus castanopsis. The sequence continues at coordinate 50,808,448 of CM065052.1, forward strand.
GCTGATAAAAGTAAATTAACATTTTTTGTTACTAAAGAAATTTCCTCTTTTTATATTAATATTAAATACCGGTTCGATCTTTTTCAGATTACTTTGCAAATTAATTTTTTGATACTGATACATAACGAGCGACAAATTCGTCTGTATGATAACAAAACAATCTGGGAATAGATCAGTGATTGACACACAGTTGAATCATTCATTTCGTTCAGAAAAACCTTGTTGACATCGACAAATCTAACACGAGAAATTCAAACCGCGACAACAATCAATACTCCGATAATCAGAGGAAGTAAAAATGATAAACATAAAAAAATTGTAAGAAAAAAATGAATACTAAAACGAAGATGGTTTCAGAGTAGGTATCCGAAAGATAAAACCAAAAAACGAAACGTTTAATACTTATTTGTTCCAACTTTCATTCTGGAACTGTACCGAAATAACTGAGCAACCGTGTAAACAGATACCTTCGATAAAATTTAGCAACGAATCACATGCGCGAGATTCTAAACAAAAGTCGAATTTATTGGCTGATTATTTGTCTACATTATTCAAACCAAATACAACTACCAGCGATAATAGCAAAATCAATAATTTCTTAAAGGCTCGTGTTCAGTATTTCCTCCGAATCAAGTCAAACTCGTCACAGGAGGTCAAATACATACTCAAAATGCAGAAAATAAAAAACAGCCCGCGAAACTTCCAAGAAAAGCGATAGGTCAATTATACTGCTTTGCTGAACAGAAATTATTATGGTTCTGAAACCGAGTAGAAATGCACACTGCGTCTCTTGATATCACCCGATTTCTCTGTTGTTAATTTTATCAAAGGCTATGGAGAATTTAATATCACGTATGTTACAATCTGAACGAAGTTTTGTTAGTATCAAAGGCATTATATATATATATATATATATGTATTTAATTGAGTCTATTAATTTCTGTTCACCTATGTGCGAAAGAGCGAGCTATGAACTACACAATTCAAAATTAAAGAGACTTTTATGAAAATATCGTATGTAAATAGGTATTAAAAATATATCAATTTATACGTACACATACAAGCCTGCTTTAATTTGAATAATTTGTAGCAATACACCCATATAGTAAATTTTGTCTACTAAATAGCACGTGAAGCAAGTATTGAAAGTTATCTGCTCAGTAACGCTTAATAAGTTAACCACCCTTCCCCATGGCCCGATTTATTTATTTTACATTTGATGGGCCTAAAACGTATTGAATTAATCGTTTGTTTAAATTCTTCAAACCGGATCTCAATTTAATAGTAATGAATTGAAGAGAGTTAGGCCACCATAAATTCCCTTCATTATGACGTGATACGAAATTTTGGAATTATGTTCTACTAACGCATTCCGTTAATCGAACTAAATGAGTCTGACGAACAGTCATGAAGGTATTTCTATTTACGCGAATGATGGTCCATTAAACATAGATTTCCGAAGATAATAAAGTACACCTAGCAGCATCACCTCAATATACAATCCCCGTAAGACAGAACTGATTGCTATAATGTTGAAGTCGACTAAGGTGATGTACTGAAAAATATTTTTCGAGTAACGAAATAAATATTTTATACATCTCAATTTTCCAGCTGAATTGAATATACCGAATTAACACTGGAGAAGAAGTTATTATTGTATAAACAAATTCTAACGGATGTCAACTCTGGGGCTGTGCTAAACAGAGTAATACAGCTATAATACAGCGTTTCCAAAATAAAACATTGAGAACCATAATAGATGCCCCGTGGTATGTAAGCAATCTTACATTACACACACACACCTAGAAGTTACATCCGTTAAAGTTAAAATTCAAGAAATGGCTCTTAAATATGGCGACAAACTCTCTTATCACACGAATGCTTTAGCCTGTTGCTTTACTGGACAACTCTACAGATACCCGGCGTTTAAAACGAGTTAAACCTACAGATCTATTTTGAATAAAAGTACTAAAATACAATCAGCGAAAGTGCTTACCGTTGGGTAAGCAACTTCGCAAGTCAATCGCAATTTCTTTTCAAAAAGATTGCTAGATAGCCTGAAGCTATAATTTCGGAAGGAAAAAAAAAAGATAAAGATAACTTATATAAGACGTGAGTCCAATATAACACCGAGGTACTTTATTTCGTTTATCCTGGGATAGATGCTTTGTTTTCTAATTCAGATATACCCATTAATAAAAATGCTGTAGCCTATATACTAAAAATATTTAGTTTTATCCAAATTTAAAATTAAAATATTTTCATTCAGCCAAAGAACAACGTGTCTTGTACTAAATAATATAATAGTAATAATCATTCTTTATTTCAGAATATTTAATTTAGAACTAAATAATCAATTGATTTAGTAGTTCGATTAAAGTAATAATAATAATATATCATTGCCCGAACTCAATCAGTCGCATTTGTAATTTAATCGAATATTTCCTAGTGATGTATCATCATCATTAAGTTCCGTCTCCGTATCGAAGGTAGTCCACTACTTACCAATACATACGTTGTTATACTGTGCAAGTAGCGTACAATACAGCGTTAGCACAGATAGACACACACACACACACGGGAGAACTGATTGTAATCGCTTTATTGTTACTGCACAAAGCAGCCCCTACAGTGTATGTTGAATTTGAAAGGCCCTCCGACCTCCCCGAGCCGATGTTCCTCAGCGCGAGACAAGTCTCATTATGCTTATACCACCGACCCGATCCTTCCAAAGACCTAGACGACTTTCAGCCAGTTAATCTGGTGGCGAGATTGAGGAGTCGCGGCAGCCGTCATCGTCCAACTACTTCACCTACCGGTACATTTCTCGGTGTCCTAAGCCGAGCCGATATAAACGACTATTAACAAATAGTGAACTCGAGAGACCGAGCCACTGCCCCCCAACAAATCGCCTCCGCGACTTGTCAGGTACTAGATGTTATCATCTCGGGTGAAGAGTTCGTCGGCCCTACTGCGGCCTGTATATAGCAACTTCCTCTCCACTTTCTAATAAGAATGCGCAGGAGATCTAGGCAAATGGACCAGGTAGACTTCTGACGGAAGAAATCTGTCCAGCTATCAGTCGGCACGCCAATAATTTGACGATACCGACCGAAAGCTGTTTCCCTGGCCGAAGCTGCTAGGCGACAAGTACCTCTAAGTTCATCTGCTTGTGCGTTCAACAGATGATCCACCGTGCACGCACCAGCACCGCACACACACTGACGAGGCACTTCTTGTAAAGAGAACCGTTGCTCGTAGCATGCAAACGGACCGTGCCGCGTACCGAAACATGTTAGCGCCCGCGAGGGCACAAACCATTCGCATGTTTTCCGGTCGACCACCTCAGGTAGTAAGGACTTGACGGCACCGTCATATTCCATCCAAGCAGCCCTTAATGCAGCCCCTACATGTTTATTGTTACTAGCATCGTTGTGCGTAGTGATTTGCTATTCCACGCGATAATATTATGATTATTTATATTTTTATTCTCTGATGATAATTTATTCGAAGTACGTACCTTTCGAATGGAAGTCCGTGCTCTAATTAGGCTATCCTGACGGCTATAATACGGACTAGACGTATGGAAAATGTTTACTTTTGACTAATAAATTTAAGAGTGAACGTAATTATTTTTTTAATGCAATATCGCCGTTTCTTTCTTTTAATAATATATATACTTGTCTGTTATTTCGGCCACGCCTCTAACGCATTAAAACGTGGTTTGTGTTACATGTGTTGTAGTGAAGGTACATTCGAAACGGGAAAAGTTTAATTTTAAACGATTTGACGGAGTTTCGCTGTCTTCCGCTTTTTAAAAGTTTAAATTATTATAATTTCTGTCCTATTTGTGATATATGAAAGAAAGCTTAAAAACGAATCCGATAATATAGGCTATAAGTTATGTGAATTTCATCATTACAACTTTAATAATGTTTTAGTTAAATCGGAACAGACAGACCGACAAAGATTTAATATAGATTTTTTTTTGTTTATGCGTTGATAAAAATAGCGATTATAATTGAAATATTCGCAAGTAACAGACACTATAGTTTTATATATTAATATAAACAAATATTTACCGCATTTGCTGTGTTACTCGGTTTAGTAATTTCTTCTTCGATTGTGTTTTGTTACAGTACCGGCCGGTGGACCATCGCTAGGCAGTGCACCGTTTACAGATGACTATAATAACACCAGCAACATTTTCACCCCTTACCCGATTTTAACTCAAAACGATCCGATTTCGTACAACTTGAGATGTACGGAAAATTGCTTTTCCAGGTACTGCGAATGTTTACACTTATATCAAGTGAAGAAGGACAAAATTTTGGAAATTATCGTGATAGATGGTAAAAAGTATTTTATTTACACTCGATGCAATTCGAATTTTATTTATATTTAAAATATCATTAGTAACGCATGATAATAAGTTAAGCTTCGAAGTTCCGCTGGCACGGACAGAAACAAATAAGATTTTCTTAACGTGAAAAGTCTCCTAGCCTATCCACATTCCGTTCGTTAGTAATCGCATCTTACTGGAAAAAACTAGATATAACAGTCGTCTACTAGAAGTATTCTTCGACATACTTCGATAACACGTGGAAAGAAAAAATTTTAAAAACCCTTCACTGCTGGGGAGTTCGCGGACATCTAGCACATACTCCATCAGAAGTTTCCTTTCAAGCCGCAAATTCCGCATTCGACTAGGGTCATTCAAATCGACAAGATCTACAGTCAGGGCTCGGTTCTAAGTCCCACCCTGTTTAGCCATAAATGATATTTCGAAACAAATCTACCCACCTGTCCAATGCTCTTTATTCGCAAATGATCTAGCTATCTTCATTTCTTGCTCGGATGTAGTCCTCGGAACATCAATTACTGAATACAATCGACAGACTACAAGTCTGATTTCGACACGAAAACTACTACTATACATTTCTGTAGACTTCGTTGCTGTAGCCGTAAAATTTCAGTTAAAATAAACAACATTCCCACCTCAACATCAGTTACTGCGAAGTAGTTAGGAATAATATTGGACCGGAAACTTACATGGAAATCGTACATCAACCAACTGAAAAAAAAAAAAGGATGCACTAAAAAACTAAATCTAATCCGTAAACTGGCTAACACATCATACGGCTCAGACCGTTCCTCCTTATTCACAATCTATCAAACATTGATTAAATCAAGGCTCAACTACGGCGCCGTAATTTACTCGTCAGCTAATCAAAACGTTATCAAATCACTCAATACGATACATTATACTGCCATAGGACTCGCTATTAGAGCTATTCCCCCATCCGTTGTCATTCTTTTTGAAGCTGGTGTTCCTATTTACAGAAATCGGAACATTATAAATACGCGGATTCGGCATCGTCGTCAAATCTTCCTTCATTAAACGCGCTTCAACCATTACCTCATACGTCGGTTCTCCATAAGCAAGTTACTACAATCTTGGACTCGAAGCAACTCGCTTTACCACCAACATATCAACTAAACCAACAACACACCTATTGGTAAGCCTACATCTCAACATAGACCTTCAGCTGCAACGATTCTCAAAAACTTAGAATCGCATATACTTTCTTTTCTGCACATCAACATACGATCAGAAAATATGACAGTTTCAAAATATTCTTTACCGATGGTTCCAAAACACATCAGGGAACAAGTTGTGAAATTGCATCCGATAAAGAAATTATACTCCGTTACTCTCTTCCACATCTATTTACTATTCTTTCCGCTGAACTGTTTGCTATAAAACTAGCTATAGAATATGTTATAAACTCTGATCCTCATTCCTCTTTCCTAATATGCGCAGATTTATTAACCCTATATACTTCTCTTCAAAAATATAACTCTCCTAATCAACATCCAATAGCCAAAGAAATTATTCGCGCTCTTTGTAATATAAATGCTCGTGTTTCGTTCGTGCGTATTCCATCAACATGTCCAGGGAAATACGTTCGCAGACATTGAAGCAAAAGAAGGCTCGCTGTTCTTTCCGGTACCAAACATCAAAATACCACCAAAGAGGATCTTCAACCGCATGTAATGAAGAAGTTATTACCGATATGGCAACAACAGTGGACCAGCACTCTAAACACGAATAAACTACGCCAAATTCGAGACACCATGGAGCACATCATTATCGGCCAACAAAAGAAATGAAATCGTTATCACAAGGGCCTAGGTCATTCCAAACTCACACGTAGACATCTTCTATCATATCAACCTTTCCCACTCTGTTTCCAACTGCAATTCCCATGTTACAATCCACCATCTACTCGTTAGCTGTCCAATTTATAATTCCTACCGAGCACAAATTCTTCAATCGTCTTCCCTCTCTGAAATCCTATCTGATCATCGTGCTAAATTCAAAATTACCAACTTATTTCAATTTTCATGCATCTGGCCTAGGCGCCAGTACACGGCATGCCAACAAAGAAGAAGAAAATGACATACACATCGACCTGTACACGCGACTCCAAAACAAATTAAAATACTATCAGTAACAACATAAGTGTACCACCGTTGGCGACGTAAGACAGTTCTTCACGACAGTTACTTTACGAAGTTGAGAAAATCAATGGAATACCATTATAGTGAGCGAAGATTAGTATTAAAAGTTGTATGAACAGCTGAAAAAGAACCAGTCGGAAACAATTTGGAGTTTTTTAATCGTCCAATATATTAACAAAAACACAGACGATTATTATAACGACTGGTTTATTTAACCGATAGAATATATAAAACGTTTACTTTAAAATTCATACAAATTACATACTATTTCCTATAATCAAGATGAAGTTGACAAATTCTATGGAGTTATGAAAACTGTGTTATATTAAGGAACGACAACCAAATGATAGTGTAATGGATACATATATATATATATATATATATTGATTTGTTATTTGTTGATAGCTTTCATGAAACTAGTCCTTTATTTCAATCCGTATTTTATCTCATTCTATCCACACATTAGAGACGCCTTTCGTTCTGATATTTAAAATACGATGCTCGTTCAGCTGATAAAGTTTACCGTAGGTTTTTAATGTCCCGCTATTACTTAAAGCGATATCTGCCTGTTTTAAATTCGTTTTTGAGCAACCATATTCTGCCGCTGTAAAATGTATCATCAAGCCGGTAGTCTCACGACTGTTACATTTACACTCAGTTTGGATAAGCTTTTGAGAATTCTATTCTTGATACTTGACTTTAAGTTATTATATTTTTGCTGCGTTCCTTGTAATATTAAAGTAATTACTCCCCCAAGATTTCACAATAATGTTATTATGCGTATTTAATATTTAATTCGGATTTTCCCATTAGATTTTTTTTATTTTGAACTGGATTGTAGGACCGTTCTAGGACTGAAATTTCTTTCCGTTTCGTTGAAATTATTACGCTGCGACGCTAGCAGCTAGGTCATTTTATACTTTTCGTTTCACAACCTATTTCTTCATCCGGATGTTAGAAATGATCGACGTCATCACGGTGCTCGCGGTAATCTATTACTTCGCGTTCTTAATCGACTTTTTCCTCTTTCGAAAGTTACATAAAAGTAGCGATCTTTTATTATAATTCCAACCATTTTTTTTTTGTTAACATAAAAAAACTTTCTTTTACTTCACAAAACTTTTCCAAATCACCATCGTTGTTAGATCTTACGTTTAAAATTTTTATTCGTATACGCTTTTTTATGGACCGTGTAAATCTGAACACTATTTTGGCTTCTCGTTTCTGAAACAAGTTCGTTCAGGAATCCGTCGCTGTATTATTGTATTTCAAAAATCTTAACAGGCGTAACATAGCGATCGAACAGTTTGTAACGGTAGTAATACGCGCAGTTCCTCCTGTCACCTGCTATGGTTTTTTTTTTTTTCCATCGGGAGGGTTCATCACGTACTCGTTGCTGTATACGTCGTAAGTAATGACCGTTTTCATAAAATAATATTATCGGTTACAGCATCGGATGCAGGGTTTTATCATCCTCACCATATACACGGTTATCACACGCGGTTAATGCATGTAAGCGGAGACCCTTTCGACCCAGATGTTTACAAAAATTTGTTTAACGGCACGAATAAGCTGTCTCCGTTGAAAGATACGGTGGCCGTACCGTCGCGAGGATACGCAATTATGCGTATTTGGACCACTAATCCAGGTATTTTTCATGATTAATAATGATAATTCGGTTCGACTCTAATTTGTTCGTCTAGTTTTTTTGATAAAAATCGGACAGCTATATTAACGAAGGTTACTAAAATTGTTTATTTATTTATTTTTTTTGTGAAAATATTTAAAATTGAACGATTTACAAACAACTATGTCTTTATATCGTATTAAACCTTATATAGAGTTATCGAAAAAATACGCAAAATATTACTTCATATTTTATTTCGTTCTAATTATAATCTTTAATTATTAAAAAAAAAAAAAACAAAAAAATTAAAAATCGATAATACGCGACTGAAATAGTTAATAAATCTTTTATAAAATCAAAATATACGACGCAAACTTTCGAAAGATGTGAGTTTTTTTTAACAACATCAATGGATAACTTAAGATTAGCAAATTTCATTTTGTTATTTAACACTGACTAGTTTACTAACCTGTTCCACTTCGTGTAGTCATTAATTTCTTCCGTTAATGCGAGACTTTTCTCCAGCAAGCGTTTCTTCATTCTACCGTTTGTCTTCTTTTACTATTCCATCACTAATAATATCTAAAAAAAAAAAAAATACTTAAAATCGCTAAATTATATATACGAAAGCTTTTCGGCTATTATGTTATTATGATCAAGCGCGGGTGTAAACGTTAAAATATAAAAATAGATATACATTTATAAAAAATATGTAAGAAAATAGTCAAAAATATTTGGGCATGCATTTGAATAAGCGACTAACTTGGAGGAAACACTTAATAACCAAATGAAATGAGCTAAAACTGGGAAAATTGTATCGGTTAACTTAGTAGAAAGTGTAAACTTAGCCTTCATAATAAATTGATGATATATAAGATTGTTTTAAGACCTACGCGAACGTAATTGAGCTCTGGGAGTGTGAAAAAAAAAACCCTAACAAAATACATATAATACAAATATTTTAACAATCAACGGCCGATATATTTTCTGCGATAATTGAGACGTCCGCTGTAGTTAACTAGGACGGAAAGAGTAATAAATGCGGAAGACTTAAAAAGAACAATAGTTAATCCGCGGAATATCGTAGACAAATGAAAAATTATGTGTCACATAATATTCGTGGAGAAGAATAACGCGTATTACGAACTATTAGACGAGGTAAAATAAAGAAGAGAAACAGAAGGAATTTCAGATGAATAATGAACTTGAAAAATGAAACGCGAATAATTTGGAATAATTTGGAGAGTTATTGGAAGCAGCTAGAAAATCAGCCAAAACGTCAAGAACGTAAGCCGCTAGAAGAAGAACGAATTCCCGAGAAATAACTTATTTACCTTCCGCTAACGTAATACGAAATTTCCGTACGTCTTGAAACGTCCGAACTTCTATCGTTATGTTCCTTAATAATTTATTAACGTTTAACAACTGCTGCGACAATGGGTTTTCTAACTTAAAAAGTAGCTTAATAAACTTTCCAAAAGACGTTCGAGGTGCGGATTTAAATTAATACGTGTGTAAAGTTCATATCCGAAATATATACGGAATCGTACGTAACTGCATGTAAAAGGCGATAATAACCGAAATATCTTAACCCTTCGTAATTACTCGATTTTGTATCAGTTTTTAGCTACGATGTTATGAGCGGAATCTGTAAAAATATATTGGTAAATTATATTATGCGAGATAGCGACACGTTTATACAATATTATATCCACGGAACCCTTTTGATATATTTTCTATCAGGCATAGTTCAGAAATTCAATTTTTTTTCTATTGCAAAGCATATATTGTGTCATTTTTTATTTTTATTTTATTTTTTTTATTTGTATGAAAATTGCAATCTGGCTTACATAGCCAATAAGCAATTTATCTATATGGGTCGTGACAGGATTGGAGATATCATTCATCAATGATACTCCGAGTTACCTCGCCAAATTGTGTCATGACACAATGACCCGCATTATTTATTTAATACGACTTTAAGAACCTCATGCATTATTTTACAATTCTTTTGATACATTTAATAACGGAGTTCATATCCCTACTTGCATTAAAGTTGTTATTAATCTTGCTTTTAGTAAACTCACTAACGGTATAAATATAGATCGCTTTGAACTCTTTAACTATGACGTCTATTCAGTAGGCGGTCATCTTGTTTGCAGTCAATCTTCCAACACTTGTAGCATTGGGTTATTTAGATTTCTTCGTAGATACCGCATCTTGTCCATCCTAAATTTATTGCTTCCTTGTTTTCATTTCGCAAATAGCTCAATTGTTTCTAGGTAATTTTTATAAAGATTTAAAAATCCATTAAAATTAACAAAGCTTGTAGTACTGCTGCACATTCCGTAGTAAATACCGATCATTATCGGCATAATTTGTACATGTTAAATGAACACTGCTGTGACTGTGATTAATCTGTATGTATAAAGGTGTGTAATAGAAACCTTTAGAAGGTAGTATTATTGAAAGTGGCAAGGACTAGTAGGATACACATATCCTAGTTTTCAAGGGAAAAGAATGAATTTTGTTATTTGAATAGTCAGAAATTCGGATATTTTATTAAAATATATTTTAATAATCGCTTATTTGTGGTTTCTACTCTCTTGGACTTTTTTTCTTTTCAACTACAAGTTGTAGAATTCATTCATTCTTTAATCGATTGAGGAAGTGTTTAATTATCTTCTTTCATTTTAGCGATTTACAATTTCAGCTGTTTCATATCCATTTTGTCTTCGAATTAATTCGTATCGACTATCGTGTAATGATGAGGAATAAAGCACGTGTGTGTGTATATTTACAGCCATCGAAAATAAATTAAGCAAAAATTAGAGATAAATAATTTTTTTTTTTCATTTACCTGATCTTAACGTTAAATAAGTAACTATATCATAACGCAGAACGTATCTTGTTATGCGATACGTTAACCCAGTGGTTAGACCCCCGAAATTTACGTAGATACCTTTGTAATTATAAAACGAAGCCGATATTTAAAAAAAAAAAAAAAATTTACCTCCGATTTAAATTAACCATTTCGCGTTTTCAGGTGCTTGGTTATTCCATTGCCATTTCACCGCTCATAACCATAATGGTATGATGTTCATTTTACAAATCGGCGATAAAAACGACCCCGCGCAACCTCCCCCAGGTTTCCCTAAATGCGGAAATTACCTACCTCCTGTTACCATGAAAGAGGTAATGAATGAACAGAAAAACACGGTGCTGAGCCTACAAAATGATTATCCGGAATTACATCTAAATTTGGAGTTGAATGTATAATTTATCGAAGATCGCGATTTTATATATATATATATATATATATATATATATAAATAAATAATTGTTATTAGTATAATAAATGTTTGAGTAAATATGTTATTTTTTTACACGAATATATATACGGTCGAGGCTAAAAATATGATTTATTATATTCGCGTCGTGCGGTTGGTAAACAAAATGGCAATATATAATTTTTTTTTGGAATTTTAATATTTTCTCTCACCGTGAAAAAATATCCGAATTAATTTAAGCAACATTTTCAGCGATTACATCGTGTGGATATATTATTTTATATAATCAACATAGATAAATACTTATTTCTAAACAAGAGTGCACCTTTCTGTTATTCCCGCAGCTGCCCCTTACTATTCATTACATCCTGTTATCATGTCCTTTCTAAGCAACCTATCGCCTTGCTGCTGGACTTGCTTCATCCCTAACCGGAATCCTACAGTATACTCCATTCGCTCAATCTAAGTTCATAACCTTCCTTTCATAATCTTATTCCTTTAATCTAATTATCCTTTCGTGACTCTGGCCTTAGTAGTAGTATAAGGCACATAAATTAAAAAAAAAAAAATCAATATGGAGGATTAAAAAATAAATCAGCGGAATTAGCGGTGAGTTAGTGCGAAGAATTTAAAAAAATATATAGAAGTAAGAGGCACAATGTAGCAGTTGTAATTTATTACTAAAGCGTTCGACACTTTGGATTTAAACAAATTAATGTTATCGTTGAAATATTTGATCGCAATTTATTAAACATATTAAATCATTATTTTTATAAGAGATACGCACTAATTTAATATTGGTACAATGTTAAAAAACACTCGATGACAGTGAGGAATATTGCAAGGATCGGTATTAGTACCGTATGAATATCGTATGTTCAAGAATTTACGAAATTAAGTTACCGGAGAATATAATCATCTACGTTTGCGGATGACTTAGCATCGCGGATAAAAACGAAATAAATATAGAAAGAAGCATATTTATTATATACGAAGAAATTAGACAATTTTTAATTGAATATAATTTAAATATGAATATGTCCAAATCAAAATTACTTGTTATTTAATAGAAAATTCCAAAAGAAAAAATTAATAAATCTATTACAGTATGATATTAATTTAAATTGCATAACAAGTATAACGTATCTGTTGGTGGGTAACAATTGATAACAACCTAAAATTTTACAATCATTCCAATAACGTAAAATATAAAATCAATTCATGCTCATATTCAATAAATTATACAATAATAATAATAATATAAATAATTATAAAAAAAGAGTTATATTATATAAATCTGTAATAATACCAAATATAATATATAATAGAAGTATATGTATAAATGATATGTGAAAAATGAAGATGTTTATAAATGAGATTCTATCGAAAAATTATAGCCATCAGAATGATCGAGGAATACCGAATAACGAGTTAGTCATCAATAGTGGTTGCAGAAATTATCGACTTAGAAATAAATCATTTTAAATTCGAAGTGTAATATTAAAACGGAACATGAATTTAATCAAGTATATTAATAAAAAAAATTATATATGAAAGTAAACAAGTTAACGTTAAACAGTTCGAAACTATTCTAAATCAGTATTCTATTTTACAATATCGAAACATGTATGAAATCAGTATAGAGAATTAGCGTACAAATATTTTCTTGATTTAAGTGAAGGACTTAAAAATAAACATTTCACCCCCGATTACGATAACGTATTATCGCTGGCCACGATAGGCTTAAAACGTATTTTAAAAGATTTGGCATAGCAGAAACAGAAAATTATATACGTAATTTTTCGGACACCTGTTTTCACATATTACAAGTGTTGAAGGGGGATAGTGTTAGATTATAGTATGGAAGAATTAATAAGATACCAATTTAATGATTTCAATAATTTAACTATAAAAGAAACAGAAAAAATTAAAATTTATTATATTGATAAGATTTTGAAACTTTATTTTGAAAATATTACAATTTTGAAATACAATTAACGGTATATTTAGAATAAATTATTAAATGTCGGGGGGTTACCAATATTACTATATATATTAAGATTAACATATTTATTTAAAATTTTATTTTGAAAATATTGCAATTTATATATAATTAATGGTATATTAAGAATAAATTATTAAATATTGGATTAACATATTCTCTAACATAATTATAGTATTGTTGTCGTTACAGTGATGTTTGCAAATGTAGTTTGAAGTGTCATAAAACTTAATTGGACTGTCGCTTTAAATTTCAAACTGTAAAGTGTATTTTATTAATAAATATATTCATTTGAAATAATATTATGATTTACCACTTTATAGCAAAAATTCTCCAAAAAAATCTGTAATCTCTTCTGAGATCGTTTAATATTACGTTGATATTACGTTGACAATGTATTCGAATTTTGCGTTTATATAGTCCTTTATTATAATTTATTATATTATTATTAAATACTTGTATAAATTTCGCGTGGTAGGCGAACGAAAAATTTATTTAATTAAAATGGAATTACACGATTAGCAGATAAAATGTGAGAACAACTCTCGAAGCATTTGGAATCTGATTTTCGAAAAGATCAAATATACGGACGAAATAAAGAACAAAATAGATTTTAATTTAATTAACAAAAACAGGAACTTACTGAAGAAGCTGAGAGAAACAAAATACAAGTGTATAGACCGGGTATGCAGACGTAATGGAACGTACATCATTAAAATATCTTTAGGGAGGAAAAATTTTGTGTTTATTGCCATATGATTTGGACGGTTCTCTGGTCGAGTATCGTATTTTTGTGCAACTATCGCTATTTCTTCTATTATGGTTTTCATCTTGATGCTTTCATGAAGCCTAAGATTGGTCATATACTAATAAAACTGTCTGAAGGGTTTTATTCGAACCCACCGAAAAATAGCAGTATTACTTTTGTTACATAACCCCGTAATGGCAGCCATATTGTCAAACTGGTTCCAAGACTTGATTATATAATAGCAATTTATTCTCGGTAGATATTTCCGACCTTCTGAAACATTTGATTCTTTCTAATATTGAATTCATTACGCTTTTTTGTTATATGTGTCATTAGTTATTTTACATCCGATTTTTGCGGTATTGTAACGCCATTCGTAATTATCGTGCCCGTTGACGGATTTATTTCTTTTGTAAAAATTACTCTGTCTGATTTGTCTCCATTAATGTTTATTTTCTAATGTTTTAAATCATATTACGATTTGCTTTACTTCTGGCAGGTTGTTACATGCATCTACAGCGGACTCGTTTAAATACAGAATTGCCGTGTCATCAGCGAAAGCTAGTATTTCGATATTTGTCAGGTTAGGAATATCTGCCGTATAAATCAGGTAGAGTAAAGGCCCCAGTACACTGCCCTGTGTGATAATTTGTGATTCGTCTTCTCCATAACTACCTTTCATCTATGTACGGTTGTAATATCTGTGAATTAGTTGATATTGAAAGTAACGTTTGATATTTTGTAGTAGATCTTCATGCTAAACTTTGTCAAAAGCTTGACTTGTGTCTAATCAAAAGGTTCCTTTTTCTTGCATAGATGTTTCAATCACGTTAACTATACGATGAACTATATTATTCCATGCTTTTCGATGAAACCAAATTGATGGCCAGTTATTAGATTCTCGATCTGGATGAGTAGTTTTTCATATAGAATGTACGGACGGCAATGAAAATACGAGCTTGATTCTGTTGTAAGCTACTGCGGCTATTTAATTATATTAATTTGCCAGAATTAAAATTATACTGGAAAATATAGTAATCTGAGTCTGGCATTGAAGATTAGTGGCTTTAAAGGCTTTCTTGTCAATTCTCTTCAGATTTTTTATTTAGCTTTTTTCGGATTCGTTGCTTTTATTATATTTCTGATTTCATTGAGGATGTAAGATTTACTTTACATCAGTGCTGCAAGCAACCCTAATCACTTATCAGGGAATAGGTGTTAATCTAATGCTTTCATCGAAGTACAAGATTGTGAGAAGAAAAGTAGTAATATGATGAGAATGAAATTGAGATGGAATTACAGTAATCGGCATAATCACGGAGTTGTTGTTTTTTTTTTACAAAGGAGTGAGGAACTAATGTGCATTGAATTAAAAAAAAAAAAAAAAAAAAACTTCACAGACGCCTTGTCGGATTATCTAGAATACTTATTATATGCATCCTGCGGATGATGATATTATTGCTGTCTTCGAATTTTTCAAATAATCTTTTGTACTCTTAAATGTGTATGTCGCCGACATATGGAATCTTATGATCATTATGTAATGTCAGATTGGAGACGTAGACTGAAGCGGACGTGATAGTACGAAGTATCTTCGACTATTGCTGTTGTATTCTACGAATATTAGTTTTACAGATATTTTTATAGAGCTGTATTAGGCAGGTGGATCGTTTAGTCGTTAAATGTAAAACCGCGATTACCGCTCTAATAATGGATGTAGAAATTTTACACGAGTGATGATAATTCTTTTAGTCTGTGCCACATATAGTCGCCGTGTAAGCATCTTCTCCTTAATTATACCAATGTATAACATATTGAGTAATTACATTATCGTTGATTTTCAAAGCTAGACACTGATTTTTCTATTTGTAAGTATAACGTGTTGACACTCATTCGATCTAAATAGCAGAAGCCTGCTTTATGCTCGTTGAACCAATCGATTTAAGTAATTTTAGACCGCTGTATTTATGTACATTACATCTCAGTTGGACGAGAGGATAGCTATATCATCGGCAAATGTTTCTAAGATAGTGTACAACAACGACTCTAGGAACCTAGCTTGCGGAACGGACAATAGCATTTTTTGTTCTTCAGAGAAACAATCAATAATTTTAACAAGAAATTATATGTCGGAATAGTAAAGTAGAGTAAATATCTGAAGGGGGTAGAAGTTGTCCTAGATTGTGAAGTAACTCTGAATGCCACACGTTGTCAAATGCATGTGCAATGACAAAGAATATAGTGGAACATATTTCATTTTTCTTCAACGTTGAAGAGATCGCATCAACCAGTCGATGACACTGTTGCACTGAAGAGTATTCTATGTGAAACCTTAACTGTTGACTTGGTATTCAAATATTTAAAATAGGTTTAATATAGATATTGCAGGATCTTCGATAACAAATAAAGCAAGCTAATGGGCCTTCGTTTGCGGCTTGCCTGGTTTGTGTAAGATTGTTGATTTATTCCATGCTTTAGGAAAGTATCAAATTCTTATTATTCCATTGAATATATAACACAAGATTGTGGTTGACTTCGGTGGAAGATTGTAGATGTCATCGGTGAAAGGATGGTGAGAGTTATTCTGTAAGCACCGGTTCAATCTTCTTCTAGACTGATTTGTTAGACGTGAACCGCTAACTCACCACCGTGTGTATATATATATATATATATATATAGTTCCCAACCTTTTGAAAATTAAATTATATGTCTGGTACTTGAATTCCTGCATGACAATAAATGGATTTACAAATGCTTCTATATTCACTGCAATGATCTTCTAAGTGTCTGTGCTGCGTGAGAAATTGTTATATTGTTTGTATCGACTCCATTATCATGGCACTTTCACGAGCTGTATAATCTGGATGACGAGTAAAATATATATTGAATCCATACTCATTTAAAGCTGTTACTGCTTACTATGTGTGTTTCAAAACACGTCAATGGCACTTTATTGAAGGAAAATATCTAGCTAATTTTCTTTTTTTTAACAACACTATCGGCATTCCATAGCGTAATTACTAGTGACTGTTGAGTAATCTTGTAAAGTATTGTTTCAATAACGTTTGTTAGTAAGGATATTAAAGGATTTATCGCACTATTGAATTCATTCAAGAATGAGAATAACATTGATGATACATCAGAATTATTGTTATTTGCAATTATTTATCGTGGTATTGATATACAGTTACTGTTAGCACTGCTGTTGTCCAAATGAAGAATATGATGAGTTTAGACACCTAATAACAATGTGCATCCGGATTTCCGATTTCCTTATTGACGAACAATTCCTTTGCGTTTTTTTTTTTTGTCTTCTTGTCACCTTCCATATAGAATAATCACGTTCGGCTGATGATGACATTCAATTTGACCTTAAATGATTTATTTTTCAAATCTTTCAGTAGGTAATTTACGCGCTTCGTACGATTATTCGGTGCAATTATAATTAGAGAATTTCTATGCAACTGCCTCTGTTTCTTCAATTACTGTTCAGTGTAATTTCCCTTCGGATAAGAAATAATCGGTCTAGAATATTCAACCCTTGGTGTAGCACACTGACTATTACGTTATCTTAACGAAGTTCTTTCATATGATTTTCGGTTTTGAGTAGTATAGAGTATTTTCCAATCGTTCTTCTGAATTTTTCCAAATTAGTATATTTATTATGCAATTTTCGTTCGTACGTTTTTGTTGTATTATACCTGTTAACGCCTAGCATTTTTTGATAAACTGATGTCAATCCATCAATAATTTCGTCTTATTGCACGCATTACGCCAGTAATTAAAGATTTTTGTAAGTTTGGATCGAACTGGAATATTGCCGCCTGTAATATTCCTTCACAAGAACCAGTGAAGTAGATAGGTGACATTTTATCTTAGTTCTCATTATCTATTCTTCATAGACGACGTTATAATAGCATTAATAATAATAATAATAATAATCGTAAATTAATAAAAATCAAATTAAATATTTCGAAAAAAACATCTGTGCCTCGGGTCACCGGGAAGAAGGGAAAATTCAAGACAATTTATCTAAATTCGATACAGTCTCTTTTAAATATAAACACGCACACACACAGACACATATATATCCTCGCACACGTATATATATATATATATATATATATATATATATATATATATATATATATAATAAGCCTACATATGTGTTTAAGTTTACGTACCTAATGCTACAAAACATGGTTTGAAACACAGGAGTTGGTAGTGCGGTACATGCGAACCATATACAGTCGAATCCGCTTATAAGGGACTCCGGATAAGAGGGACATCCGTTTATAAGGGACAATCAGCAAAACCCCTAATCAAACGTATGAAATGAAGGTTGTTTTAGTTCGCTTTAGAGGGACAACGCCTCGGTTATAAGGGACAAATAGACTTTCAAGGCAATAAATAGTGGGAGGGGCGATAAGCCAGCCGATATAAAATGACACTTCCGGTCGTAAAACGAAAATATTCACATAAACAAAAATTGAATAAAAATGTTTTAGTCATTTTTACAATTCGTTTTTGTTTAAGTGAACATTTTTGTTTTTTCTTCCCTTTGTTTGAGATGTCCTTGTGTTGACATTCTTTTATTGACGCTATACTGTTTTTTGCTCTGTACGTTTATTAATAATTATGCACTCTCCGATAGCTTATTAGTTCTTAGTTTAGTTCTGCAAAAACTGTAGTGCGCGTCGTCCGGTTTTATTTATTTTTTTCTTACGAAAATTTTCTTTTCTTTTTTTAGTTCTGGTGAATTTTTTGTATGAATAAAATGTCGCGTAAATGTTTATCATGAAAGGAAAAATTTCTATTTCAGACAAAATCGAAATTCAACCTCCCAATATGCCTATTCGGGAGTTAGCAAAAATCATGGGCGTCTCCAAAAACACCGTCTCCCGTTTAAAAACAAATGAACAGAACTTATGTAAAAAATGGAATCATACTGAAAAGGGCAGCTAGGTTCTTTTACCTTATGTATGCCTCCTGAATTTTTCTCTTAATTTCCATATAAATATTACGCATTAATAGGGTTATAAGTATGTTAATTGTTTACTAAATTGTATATATACTTGCTTCAATAAGAGATTTTAAAAAATTCGCTTATAATTCGACATATGTGTGTGTGTGTGTGTGTTCGTACGTGTGTACGTGTCTGTGTATACAATATATATGTGAGCATATTTATATATATTTATATATACATATCCGATCGTTAATTCTGCTCACTCATTCGTTTTGAGCATTAACTCCCCATAAATACAGCGCCAATAGAAGTTTCACTTCAATAATAACCCGCATACCGTAACATCGAACGAGCGCTAAGTTTAAAAACTATTACGCGTAACGTTTATCACCGCGGATAATTGATGAACTATAGTCGTCTTTAATCAGAGTGCACTTGTAAGACAGTTTAGAATCAAATATTATTTAAAGTTAAACGAAAGTTCGCGCGTTCTAGTCACAACCTGGATTTCGAAATGGCTTCCAAACGGTTACTTCGCATTTTAATTTTTACAATTTCGATAACAAACGTCCCGGCCCAAAATTCCGAACATTTAAAACATTATGGTAAATATTATCGGTTGTTTCTAATGATTCGAACATATTCTTTTCATCCGAACGAAATTTTAAATTGAACTCAGAAATTTTTTCGGAAAATTTTGCTCCCACGATACTTAATTAATTTATTAGTAATATAAAGAAAAACAAATTTTAGCGATGGAATAATTTTTTACAAAATGAAAAAAAAAAGGTTTTAATTGAAGTTCGCTTACACTCGCGGATAAATTACGATCGTCGTCTAATTTAATAGGGACAAATCTTGAAACTGAGTAATAAATATGACAAATAAAAGGCCGAAGCAATGGCAAGCCAAAATAGGATAGGGTGCAATTTGATCGAGGCGAGAAGATTTTGTTAATCTGGAAAATTAAAAAAAAAATTATTGAAAAAAAAAGGATATATTTTATCTTTTATGCCGGTTATTAACCTTTTATCGTGTTCACACACACACACACACACAAATACGCACCTACACACACGCATATTTACTCAATGGCGTACATTAGTACAAGAAGCAGTAACATGAATTGTGGTCACGACATCCCTTCGGGGGATTACGACTATTGATGATGATATATATATATATTCTGTTACACCTAGGACATTTTTAGGAACCCCTCCTTATACAGCAATTTCATGTTAAAATATTACAGATACTTAAAATAGTTTTTCTATTGGTAAAATAATTGTATCATATATTAAAAAGCCAAGTAGTTAATAAGTACTTATCAAACACTTTTTGTTTTAAATTTCAAAATTACAACTAGCAGCTAACCATCCAGCAATTGGACTGAAACGCGAAATAACTTGTTAGGGGGATTAGAATTCAATTATGGACCTCGCTAGGAAATTAGGCTAGATCAGTCGATCGACTACGTTTTAAATAGTAGTTAAGGAGTCGTACACAAACTACAGGATTAAGTTACGGTGTAATGTAATACTACGTATAATTAAAAAATGTTTGGAATACTGTCTAATCCACCAGATTTCAGTGAGGAGAGCTAGTTTTGTACCGAGAAAGGGTAAAAGGAATCGAATATTAACAGTACATCGACAAAGTTACGAATTTAATATACCAATTTTTACATGCTTTCTCAATTACTCGATGTGGAGTACGTTACGCCATGAGCTGTAAGAAGCGGCGGTGCTAGGAACTCGTACAATTAATTAACTTTTGATACGTAAGTAATAAGATTTACACACGCGTGGAAGATGTAATGTCGGAATATTTTCTGAATTTGGAAAAATTCCTTTAGAGAGAGACACATTCTATTCCCGCTTTTTTTCGACATCTACGAGGAGTTAAGGAATTGAAGATTGGTCTGAAAAGGTGGAATTACAATTGATGAGTGATAATTTTAAAATCATCCTTACGCGGACGATAGAATACTTTTAGACGAATCCAATTATAAAATGACAGAATTATTAGGAAAAGTACGCATTTTCATTTAAAAAGTCGCTGTAGAGCAAAATATAACCAAATGTTCTTTAATGCTAATATACAGACTACTACAGGATATTCAAATTTATCAGTGATATATAAAGAAAAAAATATATATCGTGGCTCGGAGCGCAGGTAAAAGTGAAACTTAAAGACGGTTTCCCAAAAAAACACTGATTTAAAATTTCGTACAAATTTTTACATAGAAAAGGAACGCACTGTCCGCTATGCTTAACTTTACGTGGCAATGACTCAAATATTAATTAAATAATCCGGCAACATGTTTATCTTGTTTCAACACAAAACATAACGTTTTTAAATGTTACATATTTTAATATTTTTGTATTACATAACGCTGTTGTTTATTATAAAGTAAGGGGATTTTTGTACAGTAAGATTCACGCTCGGGTTTAATCTACAGAAGAAATCGAAAATACACGATATTACAGGCGCGAATCAACGAACGAAAAAAAAAGTAAACATTTCTCTCACGGAGAAATTACGAAACTAAAACTAACTCTTCACATTACAACAGATAACATACAAACGTGGTTGATATCTAAAGAACGATCTTATCGTACTTTACACACCCACCGACTGGTGGGGGATTAGGTGGAAGTATCAAAGGAAGCTGGATAAAGTTTGGATACATGAAAATAATTTGATTCAGTTTTTCAGAATCCTGAATTAACTCTGTAAATTGAATTTGAGATTTTTTTTCAGAATTCTGAAGGGACCAGTTCTGACTTCATCAAGTTTATTCCGATTTAGCCTGTTTTCATGTACCAAATCACCTATTTCAAAATTTGGAGTTTTTCGGTTTTTGTCGAATCTCTTTTTATTAATTTCATGTATACGTTTTCAGTTTTCAAAGGCTTGTATCCTCTCTTTATGCAGGTTTCTCTGAACTTTACAATTATTTGGAATAATGTTTACATCTATATTATTTAGTAAATAATTAGGGCTAAATTTAGTAGATGTATGAATAGTATTATTAACACACCGTTCTGCAATAATAGGTCATGGTTTTTTCTGATTCGATGGAGTTTCCTTAATTTTACATCTAAATTAATTAAGGTTTGGTTTAATCGTTC
Organism: Coronaproctus castanopsis; assembly: GCA_032883995.1. Lineage (NCBI taxonomy): Eukaryota > Metazoa > Arthropoda > Insecta > Hemiptera > Monophlebidae > Coronaproctus > Coronaproctus castanopsis. Next base: position 50,830,743 of record CM065052.1, read on the forward strand.
ATTTAAACAATTTGAAAAAGTACAATCGACAACGGTAAAAATTAAGTTTATATTTCTTCAAAAAGGATTTAAATTCATTCGATTTAATTCCGCTATATTGATCGGTGAATAGGGTTCTTATTTGAACACCTCTTGATATAATTTTATTTAAGAGGGAGCTATAAAATCGTGCCTTTGTTGGGTTTTTGATGTACGAATAAGTGCATAACGAGTAAAAGATGATCAACAAGTATAATAAACCGTTTCGATAAGTGATTACCACCAAAACCACCCACGGTATCTAAAGACATTATTTCATAGGGACGAGTAGCATGATCTAGTTTGAGAAAGATGCCCATAAACGAAAAGAATCCGCGATTTATATTTTTTCATTATTAACTTTCTCATATTTTTACAAAAATAAAATGACGATATCTTTAATTCAATTTGTTTTGAACCGATGTGACCAAATGTTTTATGAATTTTTGTAATTAGTTCATGACAAAATTCTGTAGAAATAAGTATTTTATTAGTATTTTTACGTTGATTATAGAATATGACGCCATGTTTTACTATACGGATATTTTATGGGAAGTTAATTTAGTTTGATCTTTAATTATTTTAAATTCAATAAAGTTTACAATTTTAAGATTCTCCGGAAATTCCAGAGCATCTAAAACAGGATTTCAAGAAAGACAGCTTCAATATTGGTATCTCCTGGCGGGACATATTTTACTTTAAAATTATACCGCGACAAATAAAACATCATATGTCCCAACTCTTCATCAGTCCGATAAAATTCTGTAAAGGTTTATGATCGGAGTGAACCACAAATTCTATATTAATAACCCAATAATGTCAGTACATTACGGCTTCTTTAATAGCCAAGCATTCAAGTAATATAGCTTTTTCACGTTTTTGATGTTCATTTAATTTTTTTTTTTTTAATAAGCTACCGGTTTAAAGGCACCATCATTCCTATTTTAAAATTGCTCCTATATGGGTGATGCTTGTACAATAATTTCTCTAACCGGATTAAAAATAGCGAGACACAGCTGCAAGCAAAAATAATTTTTATAGAATTAAAATTCTTTACGCATTTATCAGTCCAATTAAAAATGACGTTTTCACGAAGTAAATTGTGAAAATGTTCAAGAATCCAAGTTACATTAGGTATTTTCTTTACCTTTTTTTATTCATGGGGTTGCAAAACTTTTTATAGAGAGTACATTATCGTTAAGAGGTTTCGTTACGTTATTTTCTATTATATGACCAAGATATTTAACATGGTTTTTAGCAAAATCACGTTTTAACAGTTTAATTCTAAAACCTTCTTTAATAATAGCTGATAACAATTTGTCAATATGTGCTAAATGTTCTTCAAACGTTATTAAAAAAATTAAAATATCACAGATGTAATTAATACAGAAAAGATATAATTTTTTCGAATTATATTTTTCAGAATTCTCTATGGCTGGTTGGTGCTGTCTTTAATCCAAAGTTATAGTGTCCATTTCTGTTATAAACTCTTTTTTATAACACACTTTGCTGCGAAGAGGAATAGACCAAATTGCACTATTTATATCAAAAACTGAAAACCATTTGCAATCTCTAGTTTTAACTATTAAATAACCTATTAGAGGAAAAGGTTGGCTTTCTGGAACAATCAGTTTATTTGATTCTGTAAAATCAATACAAATTCTACTTTTTTATTTTCATCTTTTTTATATGCTAAAGTAGCAGGTGCTGCAAAAGGGGAAGTTGATTCAACAATGAGGTCGGCGGATAATAATTTGGACATTTGAGATTCAATTTCTATTTGATCTTCAATAGAGCACTTGTATGGTTTTTTTTTTTTGAAACATATCTATGTTCAATTAATTTGATTGTAGCTTCATGATTTGAAACTGTACTTATATCAAAATTTATCTTTAGCAAATATTGATTTATGTTTAATTACATCTTCGATAAATTTTCTTTTTTTAATGTCTAAGTGAACCGAATTTGTATCAAAATCTTTTACATTAATTAATTAATTAATATTAGCTTGAAAACACTAATTTACTTTAATATCATTATCTTTAATATTGACGTTAACTTTTTTTAAATTATCTGATTGTAAAAATCCAGAAGCCCTTTGAAAAATTTTTCGGTTTTCATTTTGACATAGTCTGAATTTTTTTATTAAATCCACACCAAGGAGAAAATCACGATGAAAGTATCTACTTTCAACGACAAATACCGATAGATTATGACAAATATTCATTATTCGAATAAAAAGTTCAACAATTCCACACACATTACTGATTGACCATTTTAAATTTACTATCATCGGTTTTAAAAATTATATCGTTGAACTTTTAACAAGTTCACAGTAATTATCGAAATCGATTATTTAAATTAATTATCACAAGTTGTTCGGAAGTACGTCGATTGTTTGTTCGCGTTCATGCCGGTTTCTTTAACCGATAAGAAGATAATAACGGTGAGATCGTTTTATTTTATTTTATTTTATCGTATAATTACAACGAAATCGTCTTATCTTATCGCTTAGTAATAAGTAATAACAATTATCGATATCGATATTTATTCACGTTAATTTAGTTCTATTCAACTGTCGGCTATATATATAGCCGCAACTTACATCTGTATTCCGACACGTGTGTATATACACACTATGTCGACTAAACCAAAAAAAGATACCAAATCCGATATTAATAAATCTACAATCCACAAAATTACAAATAAATCTCCAACAGGCAAACCAGTTTCCGTTAATCCGGCTAATCAGCTCATCAATGAACCAACTACAAACATATATGTTCATCCTACACATGCCAATGTAACTGTGGATTCAGGCACAATGTTAAATCAAATAGATCATCAAACACCTCCTATCTCTTACGCAACAGCTGTAAACAAAGAACCAGTGCTGGACAAAACACACGCAATAGTAATTCCTACGATAGACGGTGTCAGACAACTAGAATATGTAGAAAAAGTCGCGGAATTTGTCAACCCTCAACATATCAAAGCAGCCTATCGCATGTCAAATCAAAGATTCTGTATCTTTTTTACGTGGAAGCAAATAGTAGACAACATTATTCACCAAAACCGAGTTATTACAATTAGTAATCAAACACTTAACATCCGCCGCCTAATCAATCCAGCTAAGCGCATCATCATCTCACATGTTTGCTCTAGTATCCCAACCTCAGTAATTGAAGACGAACTAAAGAAACACAACATACCGCTGTCGTCACCACCTTGCGAGCAGGCTTCGCACCATCGGCGCTAGCACATATTTTAACAAACAAGAAACAGTTTTATGTCGCGCCAGATTCAACCACCATTATACCTGATACTTTAGTAATCACACATGACAACACCACATACCGGATCTTTTTAGCTGAAGAAGGCTCGATATGCTACCGATGTAAACTCAGAGGTCATATAGCAGCCCAGTGTTCAGATTTATTAACGACAAATAAGTCTCCTCCAGTTATAGATAATGCTGATGTGCCCATAGTAAAGGGTGAATCCAAAGAGGAAGAACTGATGGACTCCCAGATCATCGACAATGGTAAATGTACAGTTCCTGCAATTCCAGCTTTCAAAAGAGCAATTTCTTCTTCCACTTCCGCTTCATCCACTGAAGCGACCTGTGATACAAATGTTGAAAAACATCCACCTAAAACAAAGAAGCTGAAATCAACGGAATTTAAAACCGATCAGCTTTTAGATACGATTAAAGCAGCAAAACAGGAAATGGAACAAAACCCAGACAGGTACGAAGTCACACCAGACCAGTTTGAAGACATAATGTTTGCAATTCTTACAGAAACGAATTACATCGAAGCGGTGAAGCAAATGAACTTTGACCCAATACAGCTTACCAACTCGCTGCCAATCCTGAAAAAGTTTATTGTTGGACAAGGCGTAAAGAACAAATTAACCAGACTGATCAATGCACTTCGTGGCAATACCACTGATTCTGAAACTGAACTAACGAAGAATGAATAAAATCCTGCAATGGAATATAAATGTTGCATTTTCGCACCTGGCCGAATTAAAATTATTAATAGCACAATACCAACCTCCAGTAATTTGTATTCAGGAATCACATTTGAAGACTAACCAACTGTTCACAATCCATAACTACAGTTCATTTAGGTTCGATGATACCTCACATTTGATTGCAGCTGGAGGGGTATTAACATTAGTCCAAAACTCGATCCCCCAAGCAGTGCCTTTATCAATTACATCCGACTTACAAGTAGTTGCAGTCTCAATATTAATCCCAATAATCCACCGTAAACCAATCTCAGTATGCAACATTTATATTCCACCCAACTATCAAACATCTAAGCATGATTTTAATAATATCATAAAACAGCTACCAACACCTTTTATCATACTTGGTGACTTTAATGCACATAGCCATACATGGGGGTCCAGACGTCAAAATTCTAGAGGAAATCAAATCGATCACTTACTTATCAATAACCACAGTATCGCTTTATTAAACAAACGAGATCAACCAACTTACTGTGATCCAAAAACAGGGCAATTTTCCTCTATCGACCACACATTTGTTTCCACTGATCTGATAAATGAATTGGAGTGGCAGACACACATGGACTTATGCGATAGTGATCATTATCCCATCTCTCTCTCGTATAAGTTATCTAACTTTCACCCTTCACTGGGCCAGAAATGGAAAATAAAAGAAGCTAACTGGCCCTATTTCACCAACAGCACAATAATTGATTCCTATCACATGGATGATCTGGAAAAGGATGTCGAATTCCTAACTATTATAATCATACAAGCTGGACTGTTGACAATACCCGTGTCCTCAGCTAACCCCCGCTCAAGAAAACGAGTACCCTGGTGGAACAACAAGATTGCAAAGGCAATCAATATGCGAAAAAAAGCATTAAGAATATTGAAAAAACAAAATTCATTAGTAAATCTTATTGAGTATCGTAAACGTCGGGCGTACGCGCGCACTCTCATAAGAGCATCTAAAAAAGAATGCTGGCAAGTTTTCACCTCTTCCATCAATCAATATGAACCGATTCCAGCAGTGTGGAAGAAAATACAGCTGATCAATGGGAAAAATTGTCAATCAAGTATCTCTACATTATACAAGAACGGTTCTCTTATTACAAATACCGCCGAGATGGCCGATCTGTTGGCTTCCCACTTTTCTGCTGTATCATCTAATTCCAGTTATAATAAAGAATTTTTACATCTAAAACAAAGAACAGAAGCTACACCAATCAGTTTTGATACTTGCAATGATGAAAACTACAATCGTCCAATATTGTTTGACGAGCTCGAATACTGTATTCAATACCACATCCGTGACTCCTCACCAGGACCAGACAATATCCACCCTATTATGTTGAAACATCTTCATGCATCAGCCAAGTTATATTTGTTACACATCTTTAATAGGATGTGGAATGAGGGAACTTTCCCGGCAAAATGGAAAGTAGCCATAGTAATCTCTATACTAAAAAATTGAAAAAATAAAATAGAAACAACTAGCTAACGCCCCATTGCATTAACAAGTGTACTTGGCAAACTATTGGAAAAAATTATTCAAAAGAGGCTAACCTGGACCTTAGAAATGAATAATATGTTCACTCCAAAGCAATATGGTTTCTGAAAACATCGATCAGCAATACAAGCTATCATTGATCTCCAACTCAAGATCCAGAAGGCATTCCATGATCGCAATCATCTATATGCTGTCTTTTTTGACCTGCAAAAGGCATATGATACAGTATGGAAATATCAGGCGCTTACTAGCCTACAAAAAGCAGGAATCCATGGCCGCATGGCCAATTTAATTCAAAGTTTTTTAATTGGCAGACAAATCAAGGTACGCTTAGGCAACACCTACTCCAAATTGTTTCATATGGAGAATGGTGTACCACAAGGATGCGTCCTTAGTGTAACACTCTTCCTGCTAGTTATTAACGATATAATGCAGGCAATCCGACCACCGGTACAATTCAGCCTTTTTGCAGATGATTTAACGATAACGTTCCAATCGTCTTCGCCAACCAGAGCTGGTAAAATCATACAGCGTTGCATCAATGAAATAGTCGAATGGGTATCTGCACGTGGATTCAATTTTTCAGCAGAAAAAACAACCTGCATTGACTTCCACCGAAATACCAAGTGTAGTCAACGACCTAAAATCTTCCTGAATAGTTTAGAATTATGTTTCCAGGATACAGTGCGCTACCTCGGAGTAACTTTTGACAGCAAACTGGTATGGAACGCGCACATTAAAAACCTCAAGAAATCAGCTATAAAAGGTCTAAACATATTGAAGAAAATTAATAATAGACGTAACGGAGGCGATCGAAAAATGTTATTACTGCTATATAAAGCATTAATTCGTTCTAGATTAGAGTACGGTTGCCTAGCATTCGCCTCTGCGGCCCAGGGGTTACTGAGGTCCTTGGATACCATTCAACATTCAGCCGTCCGAATAGCCACTGGAGCTTTTCATACTAGCCCTACACCTAGTCTTAATAGTGAATCGGGATTACTTCCTTTATGTTACCAAAGGCAAATCCTGACAGGTAACTTCCTCACCTCCACACTTATCTCACCAAACCTACCGTTTAATGAACTTTTGTACAATATTCCAAGATACAATGAAATATCCTTAAATATCCCTAAATATGCAATTAACATCAAAAATAAATTCTTATCATTATTTCCTCAATTTAACAAATTCATTCTTAATCCCCCTCTTCTTCCAATATATACTGACCCACCACCCTGGCTTTTGCAACCACTCCATATAAACTTGAAACTTACCCACCTTTCCAAGCTTTTATGCCCACCCCATATACTTCAAAACTACATTGCTCTTGAAATCTCCAAATATAAGGACGCTGTGTGCTGTTTTACTGATGGCTCTAAATCGGGTAGGCGTGTAGGGTCTGCCTTCTCGGTACCCCCTGTCATTCATCGCTTTCGACTTCCTAAGTCCTGCTCCATTTTTTCAGCTGAATCCTTTGCTATATTCAAGTGTCTAGAGTTCCTGTCCATGATGCAGTCTTCTTCTAAATTCCTCATTCTTTCTGATTCACTCAATGTTTTAAAGTCTCTCCACAACCTATATACAGATAATGCACTTCTACAACGCATTCTGCTTGTCCATGACTTCCTTACTAAATCTCAAGTTTCCATTGCGTTCATTTGGATTCCCAGCCACATCGGTATTCCTGGAAATGAGGCTATTGACCGAGCTGCCAGAGAGGCGTCTTTGCTTCCACACATATCCGCTCGTCTCTCTCTCTATAGTGACGTTAAAGCTTTCCTGAAATCTCTCGTAACTAAATCTTGGTGTCGTGCATGGAAGTCTAATGAACAAAACCACCTCCTTTTAATCAAATCTAATCCACTATCCCAACTGTCATTTCCTTTCAAAACAAGAAAGAAAAATGTTATCCTTACAAGACTCCGTATATCCCACTCAAACCTTACCCATTCCTATCTTCTTCATGGCACAGACCCGCCACTCTGTCCCTTTTGCCAAATGTCTCAACTGCTGATACCCCACATACTAACATCCTGTCATGCTCTCACAACATTAAGAATCCAGCACAGCCTTCCTCCTTCTTTACCTCAACTTTTATCTGAATCTACTGACCATATCCATAATGTGTTCCTGTTCCTGGATTCACTGAGCCTCTTAAATCAGATCTAGGACCACAGTAAGCCTGTGGGCGCATATGGCATCGAAAATACACGATATTACAGTTGGGAATCAACGAACGGAAAAATATAAACGTCTCTCTCTCTCACGGAGAAATTACGAAACTAAAACTAACTCTTAATATTACAACAGATAACATACAAACGTCGCTGTTATCTAAAGAACGATCTAATCGTACTATACACGCACATATATATATCTGTATGTGTGTGTGTGCGCGTGACAGATATAGAGGTAGTATTTATTGTAAAATTCACGTTTTGTAAATAAATTCGTTTTCTATTTTAATTTTTTCATTGAGATAAAACCAGCACAGGGAGACATGATTTAAGTCATTCTATTAAACTATAGATTGCTCTCACCACTATTTTTCAACATATATACGGAGGAATATATTATGATACAAATATTAGTTCCTAATGAATATACACAATTAAGTGGAGGGATAGATTCTCATTTGGTGGATATAATATATCGAATCTCCGATAAGCTGATGATACCATCTGGATAGTTACAAACCCCGAAAATGTTATACACTTATTGCGAAGATTGTAGCAAATGAACAAAGATAACGAATTATTAATTAATCGAAAGAAGACCAAAATAATGCTACTGAACCGGTTTAAAAATAACTGGCCGAACAAAAAGCACATAGATGGAATTAAAGTGGTCGATAAGTTCACATACCCAGGTTCAATTATCGAGAGTGGCACCGTATACAAATAGTCAAAAGCGCGATGGGTCGCTTAGTAAAAATCTGACGTGATCAAGCAGTAAATAGAAAAGTTAAAATTGGACTGGTTAAGTCATTATCAATATTTTTATATAAACTTGAACATTACACCGAACTGAACTCAGACACGTCGAATCTTTTGAACTGTTTTGTTGAAGGCGAATGTTACGCGTTCCGAGGACGGCCAACGGAACCAACGAATCTATACTAAAGGAGGTCGGAGAACCTAGGAGATTACTAACGGAAGTACTTATCACAATTGAACGGTTCACATAGTTCGAGCAAACGGGGATTGGAAAAGGTTGTCATAGAAGGGAAATTGGACGGAACAAGATATCGTGGCCGTGTGCCTTTAAGATGGTCGGATGGATTAACAAAATTCGCGGAGAAGGACTTCAGCGAATGCATACACGCGGCTTATAATAGGGATAAATGGCGTTAGATAATTAATAAATACTGCATTTCTGTGTCACGATGTCCTTTGCTAGGGACAGTACGATTCGAAGAGTATAACCGTTAAACAAAATCTGAAATTATCAGAATGTTTTATTAATCGTGTTCAATAAATTATGACATTTTCACAGATTGCCGCTTTCTACACATTTCGGTCAGATTATTCAGTTCATTTTTTAATAAAAGCTGTGTCCATATATGGAGACACGAGATTCTAAGTGTTAAAATATCAACAAAAAAATCGATTAATGTGATCATCGATCGAACACACTGTGGCCCGCAATCATGCACGATGAATAAAACTCAATAAGCTAGAAACATTCAAAATGTGCTTCTAAAGGCTAATGTTTAGGATTTCATTGGATCGAACACCGGACTAACGCGTCAATATTGAAACAACTGTATGTCGAACAAAAAGATATATTGGTCCCAATAATAAAAATGTGTATTAAGTTTTTCGAACGTATCGTACGACGAGTTGGATCGAAGAAGATGATAATACAAGGATTAATACCAGGGGGGGGGAAACAGAAGTTGATCGCTGACTTTGTTATCAGTGCGTCAGCTAACAAAAGTCGCGCAGGATAGGAATAAATGGCGGAAACCGACCGTAAAAAAAAAACTAGACGATTGGTCGCGTCATCTGTAACCAGGTGACGACGGAATGAATGAGATTCCTTCGAATGTTAAGGCAAACAAATTTCGCAACTAATTCATTGACGATTTCAAGTGTTCACGATTCGAATTTTTTATACTTTTTAATTTTTCTTTTTATTTATAAACACGGCACGCTTATAAACGTAATAAATTTCGCGGGAAAAACCCCTCAATCTACGTCTGTTACTGCTAATTAATCGACCAAGTCGACGAACTGACCAAACGATTACATCGACGCATTCATAGTCGTAACAAGCTACACGAGATAAGTTTAGTACAGACGTCTTTAGACCCCTTCTGTAAGACTTCCTTCCAAATACTAGAGTTTAGATTAGAGGTACTAGTTTTTTCAATATGTCGAAGAATCTCCCAAATGGAGTTAACAATTCCATTGTCGAGTCAATATTGGAGAAAGAGTATTTATGAAATTATTTACACCGATGGATTTATTAAACATTCCAAAAAGAGATATACAACAGTCTTTTTCTTTTTTTTGTTATCGCGGTACAAAAATCTCTAAGTTGTTCCGCATAATGCAAAATCATCATTTTTTATGGAAATGTACTCCATATACGAGCCTGTTTCTTTTATTAGGTTATATAAGAAGAAAAAAATATCTCAATACTCACTGACTCCACGAGTGTTCTTTTACAACTAGATTCCCGGAATTTTCAATCAGTATATTACAGCTATCAATACGACAGTGAGTTTGGGCAAGTTCACAAGCGTGGAACTAAAGTGAAGTTTAAGTGAATCCCTGCCCACTATGGTGTCCGTGGAAATAAGATAACGGATGCGATTACTCGATCGGATCTAATTCCGGCTATTGAGAAGCACGTTAAACTACAATGGAGAATACCGAAGCTTGATGTTGTACTGTTCTTTTCAATCATATTTTGACAAAACTTGTTAAAAGATAAAAAATATGCCACTATTCAAAAGGCAATTCCAAACGAGTCCCGGTTTAAAGATGGGCATCTCCCCCGTAAACAGTTTCTGTGTTTATTAGACTAAGGAGTGGTTATCTGGTCATCTTGCCAAATTGGTGATTATCAGAATTGGAGTTTGTGAGATATGTAATATCGAAGATCAACTCTGATGTGGTCCTGCCCGAAATACACAAATAGAGATAGCTTTCTCTCTGAACTTATATCGACAAGGAATACAATAAACTTAAATAGTTTATTGTGCATCCTACCTCCTTGGATGCGCGTAGATTATATAATTTTATTAAGGCCAATAATATAAGTTTATAGTCTAAACAATCCACTTAAACTGGCACCAGAGGGTGAAAACTGGGCCAAAAAAAAACAAAAAAAAAAACAACGGATAAGTAAAAACGTATACCGCGATAAATTCGCGTTCAGCTTGCCAGTGTTTTCGTTCCTATTCACCAGTGAGATCAACAGAGAATTTGGTTGTTCCAAATTGTCTATTCCTCCGTGCGTGCGTTTAATTAAAACATTCGGTTTGTTATTATACTCGCCGACGAATTTATTTAGAATCTTATTTACCGCGGATATTAGTCCGGAAAGATTCTTGCAAGTTCTGATCAACTTGTAATATTTTCGAGCACTTTTTAGCCCAGTTTTCATTCATCGTGGTTCGTTGCCAAATAATAAACATTTAACACTCCGTATACAACGTGTCGTTGAACGAGCGAAAATTTTTTACTCCGCGTAACGTCTATTTACACGTCATAGTCGTTATTCGTGACTCTAGGAATTTTTTTTTCGGTTATCTCTGTTTATGTGGAAAAACCTTTCCCTAATCAGCTTCGTCGTGAATGGACGAATTAGTCTCGTCTGTAATTAGCGCGATTATAGAACAGTTTTAGAAGAAAATATTATTTAAACTAGAACGAAAGTTGTCGCGTTCTAGTTGCAGTCTGTATTCGGTCGTTAGAAAAATGGCGTCTCTACGGTTACTGGGAGTTTTCATATTGACTATTTCGTTAACAGTCGTATCGGGTCAAACTGCCCAACAATTAAAACCTTCTTATGGTAAATATTATTTAAAAGATTTTAATCGTCGTTAATAATTCTAGCAGATTAAACGAAACATTTTCTAATTAACGTGTCTAGAAATTTTTTCATTTTACTCCAACGATGGGTAAATTAAAATTTTTCTATTTTAGAAACGGAAACCTCAAAGTATGTCATTTAATGACATATTGTCCGTTATCACGCGTATGTTTATATTGAAAGTATGAAATTTTCATTCGAGACTTTCATTATTCGTATATTAACCATTCCGCGTGCACTCGAAATTATTTTACATTAATTAGGAACCAAAAAAAAAAAAAAATCTTATATGAAAGTTCGGTCATATATGACTAACACTTTTTTTTTTTTACATCAAAAATAAACTACGAAACAAACTTGTTATTAAACAAAAATTTAGCTTTTCATCGAAAAAGTTACACACAGAAATGACTGATAATATTTTATCGCAAACATACTGGTCGGTCATAATTGACTGACACCTGATAACACCGGATAAAAACAAATTTAATCGCTATAACAATTTTTTATCGATGAAAAGCTTTTCGATAATTACGTCATTATCAGGCATATAAAATAAACATTAACGTATATAAACTGTAACATTTCTATAAAAATAACTTACATATTCGATATAAACTAGTCCAACTATTGTAAATCATTCCATATTCCATCTATAATCAATCTAAACAATACACTATGCACAAACATCAAAGACATGGCTAACGGCTTCGCCCAACACCTAGCTGCTTCAGCAAACGAAAAACCTCCTGAAAACCTCTCTGCTAGTCAACATTCTCCCTGTACAACGATAAATAACGAACCATATAACGAAAATATTACCTACAGAGAACTGTATACTGCTATTCATAATACAAAACAAACTGCAACTGGCCCGATCATTTTCATATTAACATGTTAAAATATGCTGGAAGGAAGACTCTAGATACTCTTCTTCAATTATTAAATGACATCTGGTCTTCAGGAATATTCCCAAAATTGTGGCAGACCGCCGCGGTTATCCCAATTCTAAAACCAAGTAAAGATCCGAATCTTCTTGATAATTACAGACCGATTTCACTTACATCGGGTGCTGTGTAAAGTCATGGAAAGAATTGTGAATACAAGACTCCAGTGGTTACTCGACACACGTAAGCTAATTACTAATAAGCAATGTGGTTTCAGAAAGTCACGCTCTACAACAGATCAATTAGTGTTTCTTCAAAATTCTATTCTACACTCATTTGCCCACAGACAACATACACTAGCAATATTTTTCGATTTTACAAAAGCCTTTGATACCGTTCGCAGAAAAAGTATAATTAACCAAATGGAAAAATGGAATATAGGCGGCCATCTCTTTAACTTTATAATAAACCTTTTACAACATCGGAATTTTCATATCAAACTTGGTACAGTAACTTCTAATAGTTATCCTTTAAATAATGACGTTCCTCAAGGTTCTGTTTTAAGCCCAACCTTATTCAATATAGCTATAAATTCCATAACCGAAATTATCCACTTTCCAGTTCAAATGGCACTCTTCGCAGATGACCTTACAGTATTTATATCCTGCAATGATGAGGATCTAGGAGAAACTGCGCTCCAAGAAGCAACAAATAATCTGTCTATGTGGTCCGAAAAAAATGGTCTAAAGCTTTCAACTCAAAAAACATAAGCTATGCACTTTTGCCGAATTCGATCTTGTAACCATCATCTTACAGTGAAATTAGATGACACACAAATTCCAACTCCAGACTCAATTATGTATCTGGGACTAGCGTTCGATAACAAGCTGAAATGGATACACCATATAAACTATCTGAAGATGTCTTGTATGAAAAGACTTAATTTAATGAAGAAATTATCTCATACTGTTTATGGAGCAGACAAACCTTCATTGCTGAAGATTTACCGTACACTCATAAGATCCAAATGTGACTATGGATTTCCAGCATATTCCTCAACAAAAATCACACTTCTTCGTTCACTTAATCCGATTCACAACGCTGCCTTACGGTTGGCTCTTGGAGCTTTCAGGTCCACTACAATAGTTAATCTCTATTGTGAGGCAGGTACCGCCTGATTTACACAGAGACAGTTTTTTACTAAAATTTTTGGTCCGTTTACAATCGATTCCAGACTTACCTACAAAATTAACAACATCTGCATCTTATAATCAGTCTCATGCTAAAGATATTATCCATTACAAAATCCAATCAATTTTACTTAATTTCACATCTCTTCCAGCAATTTACAAATCTGTACCATCAAAAACACCACCGTGGTGTTCCAATATCCAGACAGACACGTCGCTTACAGAAACAAATACCACCACATCTAACTCCAATCTATCATTGAACTTCAACCAACTACTGGCTAAATATAATGATTTTACAGTTTACTACTCAGACGGAGCTAAAAAAGACGATAATTGTGGATGCGCTTTAGTACACGAAAATTTTACTATCCATGTTCCTCTTCCATCAACATTCAGTGTGCTTTCGTGTGAATTATACAGCATATTTTTAACACTAACGGTACCAGATACCAAACACTCAAACTTACTAATCTGCACAGACTCTCTAGATGCGGTCAATCGTATACAGCGTCACTCAGAAAAACAACATGAATTCGTAAAATTGATCATGGAAGAATGTCATGGTTGGAAAAACCAGATCTGCATAGCATGGATACTAGGCCATGCGAATCTAGGCATCAGCACGCGAGCCGACAAAGGTGCCAAGTTATCGTGCTTCATGGGTCCAGTTCCAAAAATTCCAGCACCTGCCAGTGATGTTCAAACATTCCTTATATCCGGTATTCAACAGCAGTGGATCCAGAGATGGACCGACATATCAACGGAATCAAATTCGCTTCGTCTTCTCAAAACAGTTCCAAAACCATCTGTGACTACTATACCTGGAAGACGAAATGAAGTGGTTTTGTCTCGCCTACGTATGGGTCACACCATGTTAACACACGCTTATTTGCTGCAACAAGTGAGCCCTCCTCTCTGTCACTTTTGTAACACTCAATTAACTATCCTACATATATTAATCATCTGTCCTTTATATGCAAATATTCGCTCCTCTCTAAGCATGCCTAGATCTCTTCCACTAATCCTTCAAAACGTACCTTCCTCTGAAAAAAGACTCCTGTTTTTCCTTAAATCATGCAATCTATATAATCTAATCTAAAGTCTCCTTTCTCCGTGCGTCTGGCCCTTGTTGCAGTACATAGCACGGTTAAAAGAAGAAAAAAATAAAAATAAAATAAAATAAAAATTTATGAAGTTTCTAAAGTAATTGTAAAATATTTACAAAAACTAATTACGAATTTCAAACAGCATTTAAAGATTAAAAATAATATAGAATTAAAAAAAAAAATTAATAATAATCATATACTTATATCGCTAGATATAGTATGTATAATAATATACCGAGAGATGAAGTAATAACATATATAGAAGATAAAATGAAATGAATAAGAGTAAGTTTAAAAATCATTTTATTAAATTTAATGGCGATGTACGCATTAACTTATTTGTCAAAAATTATAAATACATATATATATATATATATATATATATATATATATATATATATATGTGTGTATATATATATATATATATCATCATGTAGTCGTCATTCCTAAGACTGGTTTGCTAATTTCTTCCACAACTGACGGTTTTCTGTTTTCCTCTTTATATCCGTATAATCCTGTGTTACCAGTGTCTTCTATTAGTTGCTGTGTATATTGATTTCTTGGTCTTCCCTTTCCGCGTTTCCCATTCAACCGTCCTTCTATAATTATCTTTAATAGGCTTTCATGTCTTAAAATGTGACCGATCATATTAGTTCTTCGTTTTATTATTTTTTTCCATAATGTTCTTCCTTCGCCAATTTTTTTTTAAAACATCTTCATTCGTTAATTTATCGGTCCATCTTATTTTCAACATTCTCCTATATTACCATATTTCGAAGGCTTCTATGTGTTTTTTTCTCTGCTTTACCAGTCATCCATGTTTCACATCCGTACAAAGCTGCAATCCAAACAAATAGGGATAAAAAAAATTCTCAAATTTGTACTTAAAGCCTTGTTGGTTAAAATATTTTTCCGATCGTAAAAATCTTGCTTCGCTTGATTGATCCGTTTTTTAATGTCCTCGCTACACCTGCCATCTCTGCTGATTTTACTACCCAAGTAATGAAATTCATTCACTTCTTGTATTTCAACACCGTCAATATCTGCACTTATTTTCTTTCGACTGTTATTTTTTTCGCATATCATAATTTCTGTTTTATTTTTATTTATTTGCATTCCATATTTCTTAAATACATCTTTCATTACTTTTAATGTTTCCTTCAATTGATTTCGATTTTCTGCTAGAACAGCTATATCATCAGCAAATTGTAATGTGCATATTATTTCACCTTGTATTTTTACAACATTTTTCTTTGTTTTTTCTTTAATTTCTTTCATTATTTCTTCTATATACAGGTTGAATAATATCGGTGATAAAGCACAGCCCTGTCTAATTCCTTTCAATATTTTAACTTCTTTGTTCACATTGCAAATCTGAATCATTGCTTTCTGATTTTCGTATAATTTATATATTAATTTAATATCCTTCTTATTTATTTCCGTTTGTTAACAATCTGTTCCAATTGACATTATCAAAGGCTTTTTGTATATCTATGAATGCAATATAAAGTGAATTTCCGATTCTAAATTTTGTTCGATTAACAGTCTTAGTGCCAGAATTGAAACTATTAGACATTTTAATGTTAGTTTCAAAGAAAACACTGTGTTGTGGAAAAACGAAATAAATTTTCAAATTTTTCTGACCATCTTATACGTAATGAATACTACTTTCATAATTTTAAAATCCTTCACGTTACCAACAAAACTCCATTCAAAATCCTTCTTACTAGTGATTAACAAACAAATTCCGGAAACCTTGTTTTATATATTTACCAAAGATCGAAGTTTTACTTGTTCTATTTTATTATTTATAGTTTCAATCGTTATAATAAAAATAGAATTTTTATTTTATGGTGTTTACTTAGCGGATATGACCGACCTGATCTATGATTTAAAGATCGTTTAATTTCTTATACAATATCACAGCCATCAATTCTTAATTAAATACATGTATATATATTTGTTGACAGATGGATTGTTGTTTACATCTCCGTCGCAAAATATAGACAAAAAATACATGCAACCAATTGACCTGCTGGACGGTGGATACGATTTCAAAGAACCTGGTGACTATTTGTGCGCTCGAGATTGTATGAAATATCCCCAACCTCGATTATGCTATTACACTCTATTCCTGGAGCAATATCACGCTATGGGACCGTTAGTATCAAATTTTGTTTAGAATTTTTTGTTTCATGCACGTTTAATCCAAGTTATATTTTCGGATCATTATTTTTTGCTAAAATAGAAACAACGAGGTTAGCAGTTAACGTGATTAATAATGGATGTTTATGATTTTGTCAATAATTAATGATTAAATAAACAGTATATACGATAACAGATAATTAGTCGTTATATCGGTTTTTGCTGGTTTTTCCTTTATTTTTATTTTTTGAGTTAGACCAGCAACTGGACATATTACTTATATAAACTGGTATACTTAGTGAGAATTGTGTTCGGAATGATTAATTTCGTTATTTTCGTAACATATATTTATTTTCTAAATATACTTCCAGCTATTTACCAGTTGTTAGTAGAGTATATTATTATTATTATGGTATTTTTTTTGTTGTATATTTTATTTTTGTAATCGTTAATATGTATATAATTTAATTGTTATAATTTGTATCGATGAATATGACCTTAGGATAATTAAGAATCTGTATTGAAATCAAACAGCCGAGCTCATTCTAGGAAGGACTTCGATGTCCAACGCAGCAAGTTTGCGTTCTTTCATCTCTGTTATTTAACCCAAAAATTAGCTATCAATGACATACCGATAGGAGTGAAGATAAATGCGAGAATTATGAATAATCCGCGCTACGCAGATGATGCGGCGATACAAATAACGAAAACGACCTGCAACGCCTTCTTAATAAACTGAACGCGGTCGGTAATTCGTGTAATTTGAAGATAAATGTAAAAAAGACAAAATGGATGATAACCGGCAAAGAGAATAACCCTTAACAAAGGTTCCATTGAAATTAATAACGGAAAGATTGAAAGAGTTCGGAAATTCAAATATTTCGGCGGTTACGAAGAAACCTAGACACGGAAGTAAAAATGCGATGATGTAACCCCACGCTCGAAGTTTTATGCGGAGTCTTCTTTGTGATAGATGGTTACGTTTAAATATACGTCGAAATATTGTACAGCGCTACGTATATCTACGGAATCGATTAAACAAAAGGCAAAGAAATCGATTAGAATCGGTAGAGATGTGGCTACGTAGAAGAATGTTCAAACTAATCAAAGGATCAATTCGTAAAGTCTTAAAGATGGCTAAGAAAGAAATTTAATGAAATCAGTTACTCGAATATGGAAATAAAGTACTTCTGTCGTGTAATTAGAGGTGATAAATATTATCTAAGGACAAGTGGATGGAAGTCGAGTAAGACGAAGGCCGGTTGAAAAACATCGAAAAATGGACGAACTAATATAGAAAAACTCGCGCAAGAAGCCGAAGGAAGTTTTGATCGCCAACACTCTTCGTAGAGTAGAGCACAAGAAGAAGAAGGAATAGCGTAATCGCTGAAGAACTTTAGTTAATAATTATTTTATTCATATGTGAGTCTGCAACTAGAAGCTAAAAGGAGAACATATCTAGCCTGGATTGCATTCGGAAAAGTAATGTACTTAAAAATAACGAAATACTGATAAAGTCTAAAACCACTGTGTGCTGCCAGTTTTAACATACGAAGCTGAAACGTGGAATTTTACGAAACAAATAATTAGACGAATTAGAAAAACTCAAACGGCGCATGAAAGAATCACGCTGAATATCGGACCCCGAGATCGCAAAAGCATTGTATAGACATAGAGAAAAATTAGTAGACGTAGCAGAACGCATAGACTAAAATGTAATCAAGCTAGGCATATTGTCAGACGAGGTGACAACGGATGAACTAAGCACATATTGTAATGGGCTAATAATATCGCCGCAGGCAAGGGAGACCCGTGACTAGAAATCAATTGGATTCGCGTCGCACAAGATTGACAATTTTGGGAAAAGCCTACATCTAGCCGGGAGTTCAGGTACGCATAACGTAATAACATTATATACATATATATATATATATATATATATATATATATATATATATATATATATATATATATATATATATATATATATATATTACAAGATACCTCGTATATACTATTATTATTATAATAAAAAAAATAAAGTATTTATAAAGAAAAATTTTTATTTATATTAAAATAAACTATTATATATTTATTAATGAATTAGTTATAAAAAATAATAATTTAATAAAAAAAATTTACTTGACCGGATTTGTAATTACTGCCCAACCATCCTTCTTCATTTCATTCTAACCATCTTGATTAAGAAACTAACGACTGAACTTTTTAACTGAAAAACTCTCTCGAAAATGAACAACCATCCCTTTTTATACATTTTTCTTAAGCCTTGTTAAACGAAAATTACTGGATTTTCTTCATTATTTACTGGCTGTAATTTATTTTTACTGGCTGTATTAACTAAAATTATTTGGTCAAACTAATTTACTGTTTTTTTTTTAAATTAATTTTAACTATTGTATAATAATAGTTTATCTACTACAAATCCGGTTTGGTTATATTATAATAATTTTAATATATTTTACTTTAATTAAATAAATTATTATATATATATATATATATTTTGTTTTATTATATTAATTAAATTAAATATTAGTTTTCCATCTTCAATATAATAAATTTAGATTTATTATAACGTGAACATACGACGATCGTCGTAATATATATATATACATATATTAAACAAATAATGTAAACGTATTGATTATAAATCATTCTAGTTAGACGGAAATATTATATATATATATATATATATATATATAAAACGAAATGAGAAAAAAATAAATGAAATCGAGAATATTTAGAACGAATGCGAAAATTTCAGTTTATATAAGCGTCTAATTAGAACTTGTTTTCTCAATCTTCATTAACGGGCAGAGTATGATTAAAGTACAATAATAATAATAATCTCTAATAAACAATCTAATATTAAAAATAATAATACTGATATTCAATAATTATCGTAATAATAAATAGGA
This sequence comes from Coronaproctus castanopsis, assembly GCA_032883995.1. Taxonomy (NCBI): domain Eukaryota; kingdom Metazoa; phylum Arthropoda; class Insecta; order Hemiptera; family Monophlebidae; genus Coronaproctus; species Coronaproctus castanopsis. The sequence goes on from CM065052.1 coordinate 50,850,606, forward strand.
TAATATAAATATGAAAAAAATAATAAATTTCGAATTTTTAAAACGTATCAAATTAATGCATCTTTGTTATAATTATTTTAATACCTTTGTTGTAATTATTTTAGTTTCGTGCCTCTGGCTATAATTTCAGTATACGAAATTTAAAATAATAATAATAATAATAATAATGGTAAGGATAATATTAAAAAATAACAACAATACATATTCGTACGATAAAGAGTAGGAGGTCAACCGTTTCATGTTATGGGCCGTTTCATATCTAAGCTGTAATAAAACTAACAGTCTGGCCAACATTATAGGAAAACGTGTGTTGAAGAAAATTGAAAAATAAAACTATTTCACCGGTGATAAATTTTTATTTATCAAATAAAACGACATTCTGTTTTTCGTTTATTATTTTTTTCACGGACGCTTTTTAGAGAACGACGTCCAAATTCAATTTTGTATCGAGATCTCCTGACTGAAAATAAAAATTGAACGTAATAAATTATAAATAAAAGTCGGAGAAAGACAAGTACACTCGTACACCTTTTAAAAAAAAATTGTTAAAATTCAAAAAAATTAAATATATTATCACAAATTATTTCGCTTTCTTGTTTCTACACTGTTATCATTTAGTTGTAGTTCTGAGACGTAAACAAATATCTATAGGCAACACGCGAATATAGACAGAATACGCACACACAGGTACATACGTCACAGAAAGCGACGTCCCCCCCATGAAATATAAAAATTATACGTTCAATATTCTGAATCAAAATTTTTTTGATACGAGTAAAATGGCTAAACAAGGCTATTGCCTGACTGCGTGGAGGAATTGAGAGAAAGCATACATATACAGTAATGGATTATTCCAATATGTATAAAAGCTGGTCTCAATCAAGGACAAAAACTAGTTTCTCTTCCGACGTAACTGTGCGACCAGAATCAAAAACACGGTATTACTTCACGCGCGCATTAATATAAGAATTATTATTTTCCTATCTAGTCGGTGTTTTTTACGTTTATTTTATTAATTTTTTTATAAATCGACTTTATCGGCGTACTATTGTGATTTTAATTGCATTAAATAAAATATATCGATGTAATTTCCACTTGCCCTTAATTAAGTTGTTCCCTCTTTTTTCTCCAGTTTTCTGTTCAAATCTATCTGCCGCGTTTAATTTTAAATATCGAATTCTAATAAACGTTCTCCGCTTTATATAGGCGTGTATAATTTTTTCTGGAATTGTAGGAATTTCATTGGACACAGTTTCTTGACGAGGCTATTTAGTACACCCTGTTCCTTTTGTGCACTGTCGATGCCGTGTGGTAATTTAAAAATTTATCTTCTAATAATTTTCTCTATTTATCTGATTTTTAGATGATTCATATATAAACCCGCACACGATAAATTTTGAATCCTCGGGAAAATCTTTTCGTAACTTTTTAACCACCCGTCCAAAGCAGGTAATTTAATCCTTCTTCACGAAGATCGGTCTTAATATTTTCGTTGGTTTTATCAGTTGAGCCCATGAAGATTGCTTAATCGTGTTCTCCGTTTCTTGCATCATTAACAGTACCATTTTTTTTTTCTTTAAACACCTGTTGTACTAAAAACGGTTTTCGTTAATATCACTATTAGTGTTGCTTTGTACAATTCTCTTTCCTCGATTTTGTGACCAAATTTTCATTATGTTCATGGTTATGCCGGATATCGTATATTTATTCTAGATGCGGCTGCAGTGATGAAATTCCCGGTAAAAATTCAAGCTCTCTCTTAAGTAAACGTAGCACTTTCTGCTAAGGTATAAAATCGTAAAAGCAGTTTTAACTTTTTCTGTCGTATATAAAGGACGTCTTAATATTTTTATTCGAGTCGCAATTATCTCCTATATAAAGTATACATTTTTTTCACTTCATCAATTGAAATTCGCTCAATATCGGTGCAATCAGCTGAAGAAAAATGTACCGGATGTAAACAACCTCCTCCTTCTCACCGACTTCATAATAAATTCGCGAAACTGCGTAATAATATATAATTAATTCATATTTCGAGTAATAGCCTTATAGGCAATAACTACTCTTAAAAAAAAAAAAATTGTTTGTATAAACTAAAAGTTTCTTCTTGCGCATTATCTGTTTCTACAGATTCTGAGGAATTAATATTTTGTCGTCATTTTCAATTAGAACATCGTTAATTATGAAGTACTGTTCCCTTTTTTCCAATCGCTGCTTTCTATTATTAATTTCGGTAGTGCTGATTTTGATATATATTATTCGGTAATTTTAATTACGGAACTGAATCTTTCTTTAATATTTTTTTTTCCGATGGTAGATTTAAAATTTCGGATTTTACATCGTGTTCGTAGTCGGTTTCTGAAAAATGAACTGAACAAATACGACATAAATTCGGATTCCAATTGCCACTTCGTTTATTAACCCCGTCACTTTTTAATTTCAGGATTTTTGGTAAACGAGTGATTTACTATTCCATTAGTTTTCACCGTGCTATTATTACAAGTAGCAACTGTATTACGTTGACCCGGCATGATGATAATTGTTGCATATTAATCCTAAGAAATGGTGCTATACTTTTTAAAGTCAGAAAATAATGCTATCGATATAAATAATACAAAATTAAACGCTCAATTTATATAATTAATAAAAAAGCGGAAATGTTAATAACCGAGTATCTGCGTATTGGCGTATAGCTAAATAAATAATTGTGTACGTATAAAGAGATGAATAAAGACGTCTTCATGTGTTTCATCGATTACGAAAAGGCGTTCGACAATGTAAAGCACGATAGACTGATGATAATGCTACGAAATATGGGCGTTGATAGCAGAGATTTGAAGATTATAAGATATCTATATTGGAACCAAGAAGCTGAGTTAATACTTGGCAAAAATGAGTCAAAAGTTAAATTTGAAATTAAACGAGGCGTACGACAGGGTTGTATATTATCACTGTTGTTATTTAACTTATATGCCGATCAGATTTTCCGGCAAGCCATAAGAAACCAAACGTATGGAATTAAGATTAACGGAAAAATTATTAATAATATCCGATACGCGGATGATACGGTCATACTAGCAGACACCCATCAAGGCCTACAGCGACTGCTACAAAAATTTGATGACGTTGGCAAAACCTATGGTCTAAATATAAATACAAGGAAAACTAAGTGGATGTTGATTAGTAAATAACAAATTAATAGCGCTGTAATAACCGTTAATAATGAAATTATTGAAAAAGTGAATAGATTTAAATATCTGGGTTGCTATGTCACTAGTAGTCTCGATGTGGATACCGAGGTTAAAGCACGGTGCAGTTACGCACGAGTAGCCTTCAATAATATGAAACAATTATTATGTGATAGATCGCTTAGTCTGAAGATAAGACAAGATATAGTTCGATGTTACATCCAGCCAATTTTGTTATATGGTATTGAGGCTATGCCTCTAAATAAAAAACATTTTAACCGATACGAAGCTGTGGAAATGTGGATACATAGAAGGATGCTGAGGACACCTTGGACAGCAAAAATATCCAATAAAGATGTCTTAAGGAAGGCGAATACAGATCGACAATTACAGAATATTATTATAAAGAGAAATGTGTCATACTTTGGCCATATCATTAGAGGTGCAAAGTATGAAATTTTACAGATTATTATACAAGGACAGATAGAAGGAATAAGAAGTCCGGGAAGAAGGAGAACAGATTGGCTGAAAAATATCAAAAACTGAACCGGCGAATCTTCAATACAACAATTAATGGCAGATGCGAGACAACGTAAAGTCTAGTTGGCACATTGGTGACCGCCTACGCTCTCTTGAGTATGGCACATAGAAGAAGAAGAATAAAGAAATAAAAGTTAAACATACTAGAATCTGAATAAAAAATAAAAAACATAAAATAAAATAATAACACATACCGGAAGCAACTCAAAGGGCACAACAAACTGTATAAAACACTATGATGACTTGACTGACCGCACGAATGGTACGAATCCGTTTAGGTCGCACGGTGACGTCATAAAACAAGATTTTCATTTCGTACTACATACAAACAGCGTTGATTGAGATAACCTTCCATATAATAACCTCGGGATTATTCGTTTTTATTTTTTCGTTTGGCCGAGGATTTAAATCGAGCACATTACCTTCGTTCGTTTTTTAAATTGACGTCTATCCATCCACTTTATTGCTGGTCGTTCGTTCTTCGGTTTGCCTAGCAGTTTCCCTTGGACATCAATTTTTGCTATACTATCTAGGATGTGCGAAAAAATTGCACTATCCGTTCATACACTACTGCCAGTAATCGATGTTTCACACTTAATTCACGTAGAACAAAATTGTTCGTTCTTTTAGCTGTCCCAGGTATTTGCAGCAGTCCACCTTCAGCATCGCATTTCAAACGCATTCGACGCTGGTTTTAATATTTATCACCCAAGTTTCTAAACCATATAGGAATACCGGGGGGATACTATAGTTTTTGCACTAGAGCCATTTTAGTAATTTCGCTAATGTGCTTTTCCAGATCTTTCATAATTTAACTGGATCCGTCTACGTGTTGTCAAATTGTCCAATTTCAACCCTACATATATAAATTTTCTGTACCACCTCGCAGTTTCTAATTAATTTGGGTTTTATATTCATTATCATTATTTTCCTTTTATTGTAATTAATATTCAGTCCATACTATTTACTTGTCTTAGATTGTTTAGTATACGTACGAGCACACTTTATGTACTCGCTACTAGAAGAGTAGCATAGGCGAAACTTATATTGGAAAATTTTCTTCTACCGGTACTAGCTCGCCGTCCCAATTTTCCAGAACGGAACAACGATGTATTCACCGTGTATGTTATATCGCAGCGGTGAAAGTATGTATATCTAGCGAATATTTCTTTCATGTAGATCATTAATCAGGCCATGTGCACGTTCTCCATGTTTGTCGGCATAGATGGTATATTACATTTTTGCAATTTCGGTTTAATTTAATTAATTATCTGTGTTGGTATTGTGCCAATGCATATACATGTATACATACATAATATATCGTCATATTCGTATGGTGGAAAATACATAAGAAAGCTTCCGACGTTTTAATTGTATTCAAAAACACGTACTCGAATATGATGTTTTACGGAATTGAGTGGGATTCTGCCTTTCTCCGTGAGGAATTAATAATTAGATGATATTGAAAAATTTATGCTAAGTGCTACTATGCCACCTCGGCAATATTATGTATCTCACACGTTTACTTACGTCTATCTACCTTATGCTTTGCTTTTTGTGTACATTTAGAGCACAACTGATCATCATGACAATATATATATATATATATATATATATATATATATATATATATATATATATTGTATGTATATATATATATATATATTATTATTATTCGAATACGAGCCATTAAGTTTCTTTAGCTAATATTATCAAAGTTATACCAAACCCCGTCTAATTAACATTCCGTCAAATGTTCCATCGTCTGTGTTTCTCTGCACTCAAAGCTAGTATCGAAGAACACACACAGACCTCACATCCCTAGGTTCATCTTTATTCGTGCACAGTCTAAAATAATCCGGTTCAGTATTGTCAATATTAGATGGACTTGATTCGTGGTTTTCCATGTACTTCGTTGCCGTCGACGCTTGTACCGGTCATTCGGCATTTCGTATTTCGCCAATTGCGATAGCATTGACAACATATGAATTATGTTAGCTTCGTGAGTTTAAAATAGCCGGTGATAATATTCGCTGTACCTTTTCATTATTACTATTTGGCTTGCGATTGTACTTGTAAATATATGTAATTAAAAAAAAACACGTATTTTTTCGTTACAGGGCGTGTCTCAATTGTCCTCAAAATATAACAGATTGTTACGCTCCCCAGTGTATTACTGCCGACGGTGTAGAGAGATCGCTTCTATCTGTAAACAGACGGATGCCGGGTACAGCGATGATGGTAACAATTGAATTTATGTCAATTATAATATAAGGACACTAAAATCACGGCCGAGTGAAGTAGTAGAGAGTTTCAGGAAATTAACGCAATTCCTTAAGAGCGAATTACTATTATACTCGCTTAGTTTTCCGATAGACTTCCCGATGGTCAAATTCTTAACAGCATATGCTTAGGTATCTGTGTTTATGTTGGAACACGAAATTAAATTTTCGTGAAATCGTTTTTATTAATAAAGATATCTAAAATAACTTCGTAAGCGATTGTTTGCCAATATAGATTTAAGCGGAAATGTTGCAATTTTTCTTGTAATATCACCACCTCCCATTAAAAACGTCAATGTTGCAATTTTTCTTGTAATATCACGATCTCCCATTAAAAAAAGGACACTAAAATCACGGCCGGGTGAAGTAGTAGAGAGTTTCAGGCCGATGGTCAAATTCTTAACAGCATATACTTAAGTATCTGTGTTTATGTTAGAACACGAAATTAAATTTTCGTGAAATCGTTTTTATTAATAAAGATATCTAAAATAACTTCGTAAGCGATTGTTTGCCAATATAGATTTAAGCGGAAATGTTGACATTTTTCTTGTAATATCACCACCTCCCATTAAAAACGTCTGGCAAAAATAATTGAGAAAAATTTATTTTGGGAAAAAAAAACAAAATACATATATCGTAGCGAGATAGGAATTAATTGAAAAAGTAAAAAGTATAAATCAATTAACGGACGACGCTAGTGGAAAGAAGGTTAAAATGTATAGCGAACGGTAATAAATCAAATTTACAAAAACTTAAAAATGAATAGAAGTAACATTTTAAAAATCACTTAACGGGGCGATAAACATAATTCGTCCTAATGATAAGGTAGGTAATGAAGGAAAATTTGATAGAGTTTGACAAAAAAAATGTGAAACTACTTAACGGAAATAATTCCATAATTTCCTATTTTTTTTATACAGGCAAAAATTTTTCGAACATTTTCAAATATAATTATATAATAAGTGGCGTCGTCTGGAAGAGCAGGAAGTAATTAACGCGCGACCGTAGTTTTTCGAAGCACGGTGAAAACTCGATAATTCGTCACTTTATAAATCGTCGTGTTCTGTAATTCGTCAAAAACAATATTACGTTGATTTTGACTGAGCATTGATAATTGATGAATCAGCTACTGTTGCGTACCCTACATCAATTCCGTGAAGTATTTTCAACAGTCACCTTTCGTCATTCTATGGTTAATTTTGTATGTATGCGTTATCCTTCCGCCAAGTTCTCTACGTATTTCTAGTGCTTTCCATTTGGCAAATTCGCTTTCCATATTGTCCCCTACTGTTTCTCATTTTCTATTTTTAGTGAATTTTGGTTTTCTATAATTAGTAATGGCTACAAAAAGATCCTGAAATTACGAAACTACAGATCTGCCAATGAGATTTGAAATTTTACAACGTCTTAGAAAAGGAGAAAGTGCCATTGCCGAAATCTATAAAAAATTCCAAGAACATCAGTTATAACGACATAAAGAAAAATGGTGATAAGATCGAAGATTTTACGGCGAAAATAGAAGTTTGGGATGGTGATGCCAGTAAACGGATTAGACTCGCTCCACCGATAAACTCGCAATTAGATGAGGCAATAGACCTCTGGTTCGTGCAACAACGAAGTTTAAGCTTACCTCTGAGTGAACCAATTTTAATTCAAAACGCTCCGGAAATGAACGCAAAACTTAATAGAAATCCAGAATTCAAGACCGGTGTAGGATGGTTAGAAAAATTTAAACAAAGACACGAGATCCGACAGCTTTCAATAGAACGAGAAGTAATGAGTGCTGATAGCGATTGTGTTAAGGGTTATCGTGAAAAATTAATTTGCGCAATTACTAATTTAGGATTACCTAGTGAACAGGTTTATAACAACGACGAAACCGGACTTTCTTGGAAAGCTCTACCAACGAAAACCTTAGCTTCGGGTTCAGACTCTGCGGCTCCAGGCTATAAAATGAAGAAAGACTGACAATTATAGTTTGTTAGAATGCGAGTGGAAATCATAGACTTCCATTAGCAGTTATTGGGAAAGCTATAAGATCTAGAGCGCTGAAACGTTTTAATAGAAATTTCTTGCCAGTAAATTACTATGCTCAAAAAAGTGCTTGCATGAACCAAGAAATTTTATGGTTTCAAAATGTTTGTGTTCTCGAGTTAAATCTTATCAAATCAAAAAAATTACCTGGAAAGACAATTTTAATAATGGACAATGCACCATCCATTAAATTAACTTTCTCTGATTCAGCCAATGGATGAGGGGCTTATTGAAAGTTTGAAACGTCGTTACCAGTAAATATTTTTTTAAAATGTAATTTCTTTTGAATCTGTTTCTAATATGGAGAACTTCTCTGGAAAAGTTACACAATTAAAGATGCAATTTTCAACATTGCCGATGAGTGGAATAACATTCCAAACAAAACACTATTGCGTAGCTGGAATAAACTTTTAACGAAGCGAAACTGACAACGTTGAAAATGAACAACTTTTATGTGAAGTCACTCAACTATGGAAAGAAATTCGTACTTCTCCAACTAAAGAATGTGACATGCAAGAGTGGTTAAATCATTCAGATTTTGAATACGAGATTTTAAATGACAACGAAATAGTTGAACAAGTAATCAACAAGGACACCAAAATCGACCAAGAAGATGACGAAGATGATGTTTCTCATAGTCAAAGTGTTCATTGTAAAGAAATAGAAGACACGTTAACTAAGTGTACTCAATGTTATGAACAACAAGAGGCGGATATTTCGAAAGTAATTGCAACGCGACAAGTGCGTAATTTAGCAATTACGAAAGGACGTGAAAAATTAATTCAAATAATAATTAGAGATTTTTTCAACAAGTAAATCTGTACAATAATTGTAAGTAGAATAAATGGATTAAATATGTATGTATTATATTTCTTTCTTATATTTTCTAGACCTATTCTATAATTCGTCACACACTCTGGTCTAGGCCATGACGAATTATCGAGTTTCCACTGTACTACATAAAAATATAATCGGGTATTTTTTTTTATTTCGTTTTTAACGGTAGCACGACTTTATAGCTTATACACATCGTACGAACAATATTTCTATTGTACAACTTCTTCAGAAATATCGTTACGTTTAGAAATCTCACGATTAATAAGGAACAATCGAATGGAGGACCGTTACATGATGAAAACAATAATTTAAGGTTCGGAACATAATTTTATTATTCGAAGAACACGTGATCAGGATTGTAAATTGCACGTTCAGCATGAAAAGGGCAGTTATCTCTAAGATACATAAGGAAAAGGCCGACCCGATAACAAGTAATACGCGATGCTGCTGATAAGTACAGTTGTTTCTAAAAATGTTGAACCGTGGAAATTTAGGGAGTTGTAATTGATAGCACTAAGAGATGACCGCTGTATTTTCTCTAAATATGTGCTCGATCTTTCCTATATTCTGACGGTACGTATTTTATAAGGTATTGTGTGTGGAAACCAGTACGATTAGAAAACATCGCTTCAGCTGATGAATCTACAATTTCATTGTCGTGGATTCCTCGATATTCCGCGGTATCCGTAAGAAAAATATAAAAATATACCCAAGCATTCCAGACGGTCAACTTATGATGAATGAAATTAATGTATCCGATGTGTTTCATTTATTCTTCGTAGCCTTCAAAATGTTTTGCGAGTCGATAATAATGAGGTAGTTATCCGGACGTATCAATTAGGAAGGATAAAATTTGTAACACTAAGATCAGATAATTTGTGGGCGTTATTAATGTTGGGCGTGAACATCCCTATTTATTGGCTTTTATCCATCCGTATAAATAAGGGCGTGCGTACGAAAATTCTCTAACATAATACTATCGAATGCAGCACGTATCAATAGAGGTAGCTGGACGTAGTTCCCCGGAAAGAAGCGTGTTATTTATTGGAAAAAAATTGTACGAATAGTGTAATATAAATTGGAAAGGGAAATTAATTCGCGCAATCAGTGCAAGGAATTCTTCAAATCTAGGTAAACTGAAAACAGCAGGGTCTTCTTGTTGTTTGAAAACCGACAGTTTCAGTAAATTTGATAGAACGATTATATAGCGGAAAGTGATGGTTATTCTACCAATCAAAAGTTTAGCGCCAAATAGCTCCGTCTAAATTGTAAACGAGGAATATCCATCATTAAGGCCGTTATTAGAGTGCTTCTACACCAAAACACAGCCTAACGCACTAGTTTTCTGCACGAACAGGCTTATATTATAATGATACAAGTGCCGACGACCCTTAAAACGTACAACGATACTCCATTTTAGATCGAATTAATAATAAAAAAAAATCTTGAGAGCATGAAAGTATCTCTCCACCTCTCAATTACGTAAAATGTTAATTGAACGATTGATTAGTAGATTATCGATATGTGACCGCCAATGTTGAACGCGCATCTAAAGTAATACCTAAATACCCGTCTGATGCGCAAAATAAAATAACATCATTTTGTCCTGTATGAGAGAAATTATTGAAGCTGTAATGCCTGTATGTTAAAAATATACATTTCTAGACACTGAAAGCTAACCCTAACTTAAAATGTACTCGTTCGAATAATGCTACATCAATTTGAATGCTATATACGGCGTCAGAAAGATATTGTACTGGAAATAGACACTGCAATATCATCGGAGAATCTTAGAATACAAAAGCACCTGCGTCAGCTTTGAAATATAATATATATATATATAAAGCGTATACCGAGCAGTATTACACTCTCACTATGTGACTTAGATTTAGTGAACGAGTCTTAAAGTCAGCTTACAACTATTAAATAAACGATTGTACATGGGAAACTATAATAAAAACCGTGCGTAGTGAACAGAGGTTATGTTAAGTACTAATAATAGATTATCGTAATACGCATATATGCGCGTATACACATAGAATGAAGGAAGTGAAGAAGGATAAACAGTACGCTTATAACGTATATAAATATAGAAGTACAAGTGTGTATATGTATCGTACTTGTATGTGATTAACCTTGGTTAGCTTGAGTAACTCAAAGTAATTACACTTTTAAACTTTCATAGTTGATATATGTCTATAAGTTTTTTCCGTGTAAACCATATTTTTTTCATGTAACATTTCGAAATCACTTACAGATTATCCAACTGCGAGCGATTATGAAATTTCAGGTATATTTATAGAATTTTGCTGATAAAAGCTCAGTCTTAATGCCATCCAGTTTTTTTTTTTTTTTAAATAGACGCCCTACTGTGTGCACATCTGTTTATCAATGTTCGAATCATTATTCCTGGGAAAGGAGTTGTTTATTGGACTAACAGTTGTTTGGATTATAACTTGTTTTTTTCTCATTGGGGCAATGACCGGGAGCCAGGTTGAATTTAGCTGGTATATCCATCTTCTTTGTTAAAATTTGGATGTTCAAGTAGTGGTAGTAGTAGTATGTTTATATTTATTTCCATACAAAATTTGATAAATCATGAAGAATTTATATGTGCATCATACGCAAGTATCCTTAAAGTTTTTTTTAGCAATTTTGTATTAATTTAATTACAAAAATTAGTTAAAATCACTAAACGTTTATTTTCTTGAATAAATGTCAAGTGATATTGAAATTAAAATAAAAATTTAAAAAATAAAAATACAAAAATATAAATTTAAGATCACAAATTTACAAGTATAAAATGAATAGATACAAAAAACAATCTGACAGTGACTGTAGTAAATAACATAAATATCATTAATATAAAATATATTTACAAAGCAGTAGCCAGAAAATAATAATTTTTTTTTTTAAATGGTTGAACAGTGAAAAAATATATTTTATAATAATCAAACACCAATAGCTAGAAAATAATACAAATTTTTTTACAATATACTTTTTAAAATTAATTCTTCCTCAAAATTTACTATTGAATTTAATAAATTATTTTCATCCCTTTCGTTCATTATTTCCATTTGTTCGAGTATTTTTTTTAAATGTTTTTCTGTATGCAAAATTGTATAATTTTTGATTAATATTATTTATTTTGTGTTCAAATTCTATACAATCTTAAACATTTCTCTTTTTACACGGAGTTATTTTATATATCACCGGCATTAATCGCGAGTTTAATTTATTTATTATGTGAGAATCTTATACGTATAGGCACATAGTCTATTCTCACAGTGCAGTCGGGCTCCTCCACATGCTGTACTGCATGCGCGCACCGCTATACGTCAGTTCGAATCTAAATATTTTAGTCAGCTACGTCGAGTTAATAGTTTCTTTGTAAAATTTTGTACGAAATCGCGAGTTTATTAAATAAGCGTCTTTATGGGAAAGCGTCTTTTTGGGAAAACGTCTTTTTCACTTCATCCCTGCGTCTCGCGGCACAATCTTTTTTTTTATTTTATTTTTGAATTTACATAATTCGCTTAAAATTACACCGTCTTCATATATAATATACTTCATTCGTAGTTTTTACACATTCTTGTACGGCAATTATTAACGTGTTCGTTGCATATATTCCGATATGGCTATCATTCGTATATTATACGCGTTCATGTTTTTCAAACGTAGAGCCAAATATTGTGTTATGTGCAGATAGGATTTGTATATGTTTGTGAGGTGAGTGAACAAAAGATTGTATATTTTGCCACATTCGCGCATTATTGCGTGTAGGCGTTTTAACGTTTCTAAATTACTCTAAATCGAAAACAGAAACTTGAAATAAAAAAATTGTAAATTGAATACATTTTCACGAAGAAAATGACTAAAGTAAAGAATGATGTATGTAAATAAACGTCAGTTAAAAGGACCGAATTAAACATCGAGGCAGCAAAATTAAAGTGGTTATTTGAATCCAGATCGCAACTAGATATTAAAATAAACTTTCATTGTACAATGCGATACTTAAACCAATCCGGCTATACGGCTGCCAGCTATGGGCATGTTCCTCTAAGAGCGACATTAAAAAAATACAGCGTTACCAGAATAAGATGATAGCTGACGCTCCGTGGTGTGTCACTAACTACACATTGCATAAAGATCTTCAGATACAATATGTAGAACAAGTAATCCAACGAGCTGCTCACGATTACCTGGCGGGCAATAAGTTTGCAAGTTCAATCGGCGATTAGAAGGTTGAAAACGTATTACCGACTTCAGATAATGCTTTCGGGGCTATCATCATTCAATAACTTGGGAGTTCTGTCGCTGGACCGACTCCTTCTAAAAAAAATGTTTATTTTTTTCCACATTCATTACATTTAAATTAGAAGAAGGTAAAAAAAAATATCCCGAGCAAATCGAAAAAAAAAACACTTCAAATTTGAACTATGATTGTAGGCTTGTTTAGGTGATCATCTTGTGTTCGACGTTATAAACGGTATGCCTGGCAGATCGGTAGCTGTGCATTCTCACGGCATGTATCAAAGTCGAAGTCAGTACATGGATGGAGTAACTCACGTAACGCAATGTTCCATAGACGATCATCAAACGTTTCGGTACAATTACACCGCGGATACGTGCGGCACTATGTTCTATCATTCACATTCTGGTAAATATTTCCAGCTAAAGTTTGTTTTTAGAAATTCAAAGACTATCTAAGATAATTTCGTAAACGTTAGACGAAACACCCAGCGGTGATCACCGGTGACTTTTTTCCAGAATGTTTGCGATATATAGAAGGTTTTTTTTTAAACAGCGTTTTATCTCGTTTACACATTTCTCTTCCATACATTCCTACATTATGAAATCTTATATAACTTCTGCAGTTATACTATGAATTATAAACTCATTTTCAAGAGGAGAAAATATTTTTCGACGAATATATCCAATGCAATTTCCTTCGTTTGCTTTAACAAACGAGAAAGATTCAAATGTAATCGCCAAAACATTGTAAACTGTTGTTCGGTAGTCGAATATCGTTGATGACCGGCAGGATAAGGGTTACCTTAATTCATTTTTCGCGCGAAATAGCTGCGAATTTCTCCTTAACGTAAAATTTTCTTGTTCATTTTAAGATGAATTAGACAGACCACGTGTCCATGAGTTCTTTTTTTTTTTTACAGCTTAGAAAGACCTGTGCCGTATGCGCTTTGAAAGTTAATGAAGATGGCGCATAAATGCGCGCAAAATATTTTCCGAGCTCCGAGTTTGAGATTAACGAACTGCTGAGCTGTATTTGCGGTATCTATATTGGTTCGAAGCGCATTTCCAATGTCGAAATAGACAATTTTTTATTCTTTTCTGTTATTACTTGCTAGCAAAATAGATCGATATTTGGTTGCTTCTGTGTCTTTCAATATTGGAATTACTATAGCTACTTTCAATACTTTGGAGAATATTCCCTCATAGTACATTTAATAGGTATAGTTTAGAAGAATGTAAATGTTTTTACATGACAGGATGAAGCATGGGCCGATGAGTAGTCGCGTACATATTGTCAGATATAATGATCTAGTCCGTTAAAGGGACGGGGAAATTGTTGTCTTCTTTGTTACTGGAACTGACATTAAATGTTGTTGCTTCTGCCCTTCGTTTAAGGTGGCAAAAATTCTTCGCAATAATAAATTATATTTCTATTCTAAAATTCTTCACAACAGCTGCGATCAGATGATACGGCTGAAAAATGGAAAGCTAGGACATCGGCCATTTCACCTTTTGGATAAGCAAGAATGTTATAATTTTTTCCATTGATCAGATAAATTTCCGTTCACACTACAAAAATGAGCGCGTACCGATTAATAGACGACGTAAAATCTTGCGAGCATTTCTTCCTCGCGGCTCTGATGAGAATACACTAATATTATTCGATGAGGATTGTTGCCGCACCTTTTTCCATTTCTTAATGCTTTTTAAAAGAAAATTTATTGTTCTTGAAATGTTGTTATTCTACCAAAAAACCTGTTTATTTGAAGAATGTTGTTCTACCGAAAAAAAAACCCTGTTCATTTGACTGCGCGATTAAGCGGTTATATATTTTCGTGTTCAACATTGATCAAAATTAGCTTCCTTTATTTTCAATTTCCGACACCGTGATGATTGTTAGGTACATTGAAGAATAAAACGATTAACGCTGTTGCAGACGTACCTGTGATATTTCCAGGCAATTCGATCGATCAGATTAATGGAGAATAATGTAAGATGAATTAAAGTAAATCGCCCTGTTTTTCGGATTGATATTTCGTAAGACGATGTTTTGATCATTAATACGTAGATTGTAAATTCGAGAAGAAGGATAAATGGTTCCGGTAGCTGATTAATGACGTTTTCAAAGTCGCTTACTGAGGTTTGTTACTTAGAACGTGGATATTATATAATGTAAACGTTGCAAGCGTTACTACTGTAACTATAGCGGCCTAAAAATCGGAAATAGTTTTAAACGATATCGTTTACGAAATAGATTAACGTATCGGGATTTGAATTCCTCTTAATAATGCTGTTAAATCACAAATGCGAATTAAAAGCCTCTGATCGAGTTTCATACGGGACTCGTGGATGCTAATTATTGGCGGTTGTTATTTCAACTATTTTGGCCGAGTATAAAAGTGCTCTATTTATATTCCATTGGAGTATTTAGTTCACGATTCGTTTTGACTCGTTTCTGAGTCGGAGGAACTATCAATCGGCCTGTCTAGAAAATTTATTTTTACCCGCCAGTTTATAAGTTTTTAAAGTCAACATTCGTCTGTTTTCATAATTTGTTTCAGAGATAATAGCAAACACGATATATGTACGATTTTCATTTAATTCGATATTACAAACGTTAAATAATATTTATCTGACTTTTTATAGTTTTTCAAATGTTGGACGGAATACAAGGACCTTTGATTATACGATGCAATGAAACAAAGAGTTATCGCAGTTTATACGATTACGATATATTTTCTCACACTATGATGATTCAAGATTGGTTACATTTCATATCTGATGTCAAATATCCCGGTTACAATAAATACAAACCGTTGGTCGGACTACTACCTGATTCTTATCTAATAAATGGTCGTGGACGGTATAATGTAATTATATTTTAATTTTATATAAATATTACAGGTTACCACGTCGATTAGGTCGAAAAATTACAAGGAATAAATAAACGCCGATGAAGACTCGTGTAAGTGGAGGAATATCATTATCAGATGGTTCGTGTTTGGAAAATTAAACGTAGTATATTCCGCAATAAACAAATACATCTGAAAAGCAAACTACCGATAATTCCGGTACTTATATAGAAATATGACTACGTACAAGAACGAGTATCGAAAAGATGAAGAAATCAAACTGCGCACGAAAGAGTAGTAAAACTTAATATAAGGATATCAGGTCGAAAAAAGAACTAACACAGTTAAAAGATGTAACAGCGGAATGGCCAGAAAAAATGTTAATGGACTGGTTATGCGTCCGAAAAAATGGCAATAGTTGGCGGAAACGTATGTTGCAACGGTGGCTGACGATAAAAGGAAACAGAAAAGTCCTACGATGGTATAGAGCAAGTTGCTGGCAAAAGTTGTTAAAGCGCAAAACTGAAATGGTTTTGCACACTGGTGAAACACCCAGCAGTAGATAGATAAGCGTGATTTTATTTTACAGAACTGTAATATCGAGCCGTACGATTAACTTTTACTTCATTATCCGAAATTCAGGTGAAATAATACTGACAAAAGAATTCAGCGTCTCGACGTGATGATGCCTGCAACGAACTGCGCTGCATTATAAGGGGGATACATTTTACTAAATAATTTACGTCTTTATATCCAAAACTGACGAGATTTAAATTCGCTCAGAATATGATATTCTTTTTCACTGTGTATTTTAACGTGAAAACGGATTGAATGCATTCGAAATTTGTATACATATATATATATATATATATATATATATATATAATGTGTGTGCGTTATAATAAGAATGGAATTTTTCAGGGGACAAACATAAAAACTGATACGCCCCTAATTGTATTCGAGGTACGCAAAGGCTCAAGTTACAGATTCAGACTTATAGGCGGATTTAGTACTATTGCGCCCAGCGGAATAACTTTCCAAGGTCACACGTTAACGTTAATCTCAGCTGATAGCCAACCTATCAAACCGATTAAAATCGGTTCTTTAATGTTGTTTTCGGGTGAGTTAAAATTCATTTAATAAATTTTTAATTTTTGCAAACTACTTTTATCAAAATTTTTACACTTCACAACGACGAACTATTCTAACGAACCGAAGCCGTAATAATCGTATTTTATTAATAATTAAAATAATTACATTCGTGCGTGCTTGATAATGACGTAATTGTCGAAAAGCTTCGCAATGAAAAACTTTTAGCGATTAAACGGTGTTATATTTTGTTTAGTTAATAAATAAATAAAATAATTCTCATAATAATCGTTATCGTGATAATAACAAGTAAATTAAGAAAATACCGTTAATCTTTCGAAACTTAACAAAAGTATTAATAATTGTGAAATATTATATTTCGATTTATTTAATATTTAAATAGAAATATGCAAAGAATAATGCAACGTAATTCTTGTACGAATGAATATGCAAGTAAATAATATATATATTTAATTACGTATGCATATTATATATATATATATGTGTGTGTGTGTGTGTATGTATATATGTTTGTATTATATATATATATGTATATATATATATATATATATATATATATATATAATATATAATGGCGATCTAAGACGACGGGGATACCGAAGGAAATATTAAATGAAATAAATATAAATTTAAAAAATTAATAACATTTAAGTTTTTTTTTTTTTTTTTTTTTTTTTTTGGTTCCACAATCCACACCATACGGTGGGGCAAATGTATTAAATAAATTGTGTTTATAAGGGTGCAGGAAACTAGTGTTCTTAATGGATAACTGTGGGTAAGTGTTGAGTAGCTGAAACAAAACAACATTCAGTATAATACAAAATATAAATAGGAGTGTGTGGTAGTTTCCTACAATGTGTAACTTAAAAATAGGATGGAATAAAGGATGACAAACATAGTCCCCTAGACCATCAAGAATGTGTGTAAAATGAGTTTTGTGTAGTATATGTGTAAATATAAAAATGAGTGTTGTACAAACAAAATATATATATACACGTGCACATATATACATGCACATACAATTTAAGATAATGATTAAAAAAAAAGTAATATTGCTAAGATAAAGATCAAACTAAAGAAAAATAAATAAAAGGTTGCGTCTAAATATCATACAGAAGAAAAAAAAATATATTATCAAAATTAAAATTATAAGAAGTAAAAAAAATATATATAGGTACATATTATATATATACAAATTATAAGAAAAACAATTGTAGCCAATATTATTATTAATGTTGCATGCAACGGTATTACAAGATGGATGGAGGCAATGACCATAAGAAAAAAAAAAATGCGGATTCACGGTTGAATTAAAACATTAAAAACAGGACAAAAGGTTGCTAAAAATTTTACCTACCAGTTTTAAATTTTCTTAGCATAGACAACTCCATATATGACAGGAGACCGGTATGGTTATGTTTAGAAAATACAAGAGGCTGTCCTCTATGTATTTTAAATTTATTTCTAAGATCATCAAACAGGGGACAAACAAACATTAAATGTTCAATATCATCTACAATACCAAAGGAGTCCTCGCTGGAACAGCAAAAGGTACACCGAGAACTGGAGGGAAGATGGAACCTATGCAGATATGAACCAAATTTACCATGGCCAGAGAGCACCTGAGCATTGTAAAACCTAGCTTGCCAAATATCAATAAGTGAAGAATGAATATATTTTTTTAGGATAGGAACACTAGGAAATGATTCCAAGATATGCGGATCAATATTAAGGAACTGGAAATTCTTGACACAAGCAACGTCTCTAACAACTCTAAATTCTGAGATGATAGAGGTACCAATGACAAAAAGATCCAGTGGCATGATATTAGATATAACATTAGCAGCAGAGGTGGGACAGGTTCGGTATAGACATGAAATACTAAGAAGAAACTTCCACTGACACTTGATAAGAGAACCTAAAACGTTTTTATTAATATAAACAAGAAAGTCATATGCATAAAGTGACTGTATCAGCCCCTTATACAAAATGACCCTCTCCCTATATTTAAACCCGAAAGTATTAGGCTGCAATCTTTTGAGCTTAAAGAATATGTTGTTGCATTTCCTGTGGATATACTCAATATGTGGAATAAAAGATAACTTGTGATCTAATATTAGACCAAGATATTTAAGACGATTTGTATGGTTAATTGGCTGACTTGAGATTAACTTTAAATTTTTAACAGAATGTACAATTCTCTGATCACCAAAAACAATAAAATTGCACTTGGGTACTGAAAAAGACAAACCTAAATCACTAATTATATTTTCTAAGAATTTGCAAACGATTTCAATTAAATTAAGATCATAATGCTTGTCAACCTTAGTTATCAAACAGAGATCATCTGCATAGGAAACCAGTTCAAATTCCTTACAAGTAAAGGACAAAAATTGCTCCAATTTAAGATGAACTCTGGAATACAAAATATTCCACAGTGTTGGTCCCAAGACAGAACCATGGGGCACCCCACACACCAGTCTTCTGCAACCAACAGAGCTACCAACTGCTAATGAAGCATATCTATTAGAAAAATAATTAATAATAGTATTTACAATGAAGGGATTAAAATTAAATTCTTTTAAAACGTCAATAATTGAGGACCATCTGCAGCTATCAAAAGCTCCCATAATATCGAAGGAAATGAGAACTGCAGACGAACCAGACTCCAATGAGTGCTTTACACTAGAAACCAGCTTGTAGAGAGCATTCTCTGTGGAGAGACCTCTCCGGAACCCAAACTGATGACAGTGAAAAACACACTTATTGCCAGCTTCCTTTAACATGTACTTATTGATTACCTTTTCAAAAACCTTGCCAATAGAATTTAATAAAGATATAGGTCGATATCCACTAAGAGTACAAGGGTCTTTACCAGACTTAGATAAAATTTTTATATTGGCTAGTTTCCAACAATCTGGGAAAAGTTGAAAACTTAAACATTTATTGAAAATAGAACTAAAGAAACCAGGAAATTCATCATCAATATATTTAACAAGTTTATTATTAATTCTGTCCAAAGAAGCAGTTTTATTATTGGCAAGGCCCTTAATAATATTTGTAACCTGATCACAAGTAACTGAGGGAACAACTGAACCTAGAGTTGAAAGAGTAATGAGTTGTTCATCCTGTAATCGTGGAAAGAAATGATCAAGGAAAGCACTACACTTATCCTTATCATTAGAAAAAGTTGAATTTCCTACAATGATATCTGGAATCACAATAGGCTTATTTTTATTAAAAATATATTTATCCTGCACAAAATTCCTCCAAGGATCTAATTTAGATTTAGTAATTAGTTTTTTATACTCCAACGTCTAAGAGTAGAGTTATAAATAAATAAGTATACATTGTTTTTACATTTAATTTTTCTTTTCCTAACAGAATTAATCCTTTCCTTCAGTAATTGAAGTTTAGGATTCCACCAATCAACTCTAGGAGCAGTAAATTTGGACTGTGACAGGCTAACAATTCTAGATAGATAAACATTAAACTTAGAAACTGAGGTATTTAAGCTATGAAGATCAATAGACCTATAAATCTCATCATCTATGGAGGCAATATATTTTTTATTAATATTATCAATAAATTTTTTCCAGTCTAAAGCCTTGAAAGTGCTTTTCAAAGGAGCAGGTAAATCGAGAGATAGGGTAGAGCAGATATTTTTGTGAGGGGTAAGTTCAAAATCATTCAGTGAGAAAGTAACCAAAGACTGTATTCTGCTATGAACAATGAGGTAGTCAATGATGCTCTCTCCATTATAATTAGAAAAAGTTGTTTTTTTGCTGTTCATGATTACCAAATCATTGCAATGCAAAAATTCAGTAAACATTAAAGAATTTTGTATAGAAGTCTGCTTATACTCCATGAAAGGCAACCTTATATTAAAGTCGCCAATCAAAATGGGGAAAAGTAGACAATTAGCCTTAATGAAAGAATCCATTAAATCGATATGACGAAATTTAGGTTTATTTGGTGACAAATAACAAGAAATGAACAAATATTTTCCTATAATGATGATAATTATGTTATTTACGTTTAACAGTAACTTATGCTGAATGTTATCTTTAACAATAAAGGCTATCCTATTGTTAAAGTAAGAAATATATGAACGTTGAACAGAGAGAGCATCATGATAAACATAGGGTTCTGCAATAACACCTATGTCAGCACAACTGTACCAAAGAGACCTGAAAAAAAGAAGCTGACAAGCATAGGAGTTATCAACGTTCAAGTATGTAAGTTTAACCTCCAAAGTCAATTTTTGACCTTAGGTGTTCAACTGACTTAAGATAGATAGGACAATTTTTACTTAGAGTAACATGATCAATGCCCCCTAAACACTTTTGAATCATATCATTATTAGAAAGATTAACACTAATATTCTTAAAATTACACTCTTTTGAGATGTTAAAGTATAAACAATTAGTACACGAAGTATCCTTAAATTTAGTGTGAAAGTTTAGAAAATCTGCTTCTGCTTTACAAAACTTTTCGATGTGGCCAAAACGACAACATTTTTTGCATATCCTCGGCATGATGGATTCTGCAAAAACAAGTGATTCCCAGTTAATCCTGAGACACTTGTCCTCAGGCAGCTTCTTGTATTGCAAACGAGTAAGACGAACATAAATTCGACTACCACGCTGATTGGTGACCTTCGTAACTGATGAAGGTGTTTCGCCAAACTTCAAAATGCTGTTTAACATCATCTTCAGAAATATTGTTGGTACGAAAGATACAAATAGTAGGATCAAAGTAGTTTCTCCTGATGAACCTTAACGTTAGAAATTCTGTCACTAATAATTGTTGCCAATTTATCAGAGTCCGTCTTGGAGGCCATATTAATAATGGCAGTATTTTTATTAATTTTTTTATAAAAAGACACATTAATAGCCTCCTTTACAGGACAAATGTTTTTTTTTAAGACACGATCAAAAACATCAACATCGTCACATTTAATAATTATTTTATTTTTATTTATAGTCTTTTTCTTGGTTACAACATCCCTGTACAAAGGTCTGATAACCGACACTTAAGTAGGAGGGGTGTGCAGAACATCCTGCACCACCTTCTCAATAACTGTTTTTTTTGCGCTTAAAATCTTTTTGATCGACTCCAAAAATCCAGCTGACTTAGCGATCATAGAATCAATTTTTAGTGATGTGGAAATAATTTCCTCTTTTTCTTGTTTTGTTACGCATTTCCCTTTAAACTGGGAACGAATATTATTAGAAAGCTGGGCAACCTCTTTAAAAAGAGATTGCCCAACTCATTAACCGAGTCCATAACTACCGATGTGGAAGGCTCCACATGTAGAACTTATATAAAAAAAAATTCAAAAAGTTTTAAAATAACTGAAGAACCGACATTTCGAAAAATGGAATGCGTCTACATACACACACAGAAAAAATACACTTAATTTAACTATAAATACCAATAATAAATGGGAACTATTTTGTGTTAGATAACAACCTACAATTTAAAAATAAGATAATGGAACGTACTAACCGTAACAGCTGTCGAGATAGACGTATTTATGTAAGTAGGAATAACGATAATACGAATACGAAAACCGAACAACGATTAGATAGACGAGATAACACGGATACAACACGAGTTCAACGAACACCGTGTTAACTTACACGCACAAAAACTGAATAACAGTTAAGTTAACATTATATATATATATATATATATATATATATATATAACAAAGGCATTTCTGTTGTAAGAGATTTAAATCGTCAAATCAGATAAAAGCCAGATCGTAAAGCTATAATAACTAAAATGATGATAGCAATAACCTCGGCAATAATAAGTACAATAAAGTTAAGATAGGAATAATGCGAGGTTATTAGTGGAAATTCGGAGATTAACGTAGCAACTCGTGATTGCATATATCTATATATGTTTTCTGTTAACGAGTAGACTCGTGTTAGTTTTAATTTTCACGAACGTAGAGATATCGTAACGGCTGGTCGGTAATATCTAGTCTTTCGTACCGCTTTTACATGACGAGAACGTTTAAGTATAATATCGAAAGATTGCTTTACGTTTATGTTATAATTGGAAATAAATTCTTCGAAGCGAATAAGACTGTAATCCGATAAAAAATTAAAAATTAATTTTAATTTTAATACGTATCCGATCACGAAAAAGGCGCCACCGTAAAAATGTACGCAGTTACGACGACACTGTACGAATAGGAAATATCTTCACTATCCGGAAGCAGCCATGGGCGAAACCTGTGGTGCCATATGGTCGTCGTACGTTTTTATTTTTTATTTTTATTAAACTTTATTATATGTGATTAATTATTATCTCATATAAGTATCCGTTTAGAATTATATTTTTAATCTTTCCAATGCGCAAGATAATAATTAAAATAAATCGCAATTGAATTAAAATAAATTCTAGTCATTGAATCATAGTGTCACCGGCTGCTGGTCCTACACGCAGAGATTTAGGTTAGGCACGAAACTCAATCTCATTAAGTTAATCTCTTTAAAATTTCCGTTATATATATATATATATATATATATATATATATATATATATATATATATATGTATATATATACATATATATATATATATATATATATATATATATATATATATATATATATGTATATATATACATATATATATATACATATATATATACACATATATATATATACACATATATATATATATATATATATATATACATATATATATATATATATATATATATATGTATATATATATGTATATATATACATATATATATATATATATACATATATATATATATAAAGAGTATAAAAAATAAATCATAATGCATTGGCAACCGCGTTAATATTGTTATTTCCTGTTGATCTTATTACGTTCTTGTGGGAGCCCCATAAACACTCGGGTCTACCCAACGGGAGAAAGCCGTAATAAGAGGCACGTCTCGGTTACATTATAACTTGGCGTCTACGACGGGATAAACCTTATAACTTGGCGATCCACGACGGATCAATACGTTATAATATATATATATATATATATATTTATTTATATAGGCATGTGTATAATGTATTTGAAAACTCACAAGTATTTTTACTAGCCATTTCTAGTTAAAATCGTGTTTGCTAGAAACGTTAAATCGCCGTTTCTACATTTTACGACAAATTATTTAATGATACACACGTATACATACATCTGCAGATACTGCTGTAATTACTATTCATATTCTCTGGTTTTTATTCACGTCTAAATAGAGTTAACAGCATGAGCAAACAGAAAGCCTTGTAATTTGTTAATGGATTTTACCTTTTAAAACAAAACTTACGTTATTTAGAATGTTAATCGTCTAGAACAAATATGAGGTTATGACAAATTATCATCATCTAGAATAGGTATATCCTAACGGAATTTCTCTGAATTATAAAATGTATAAATAAAATTTATACACAAGCGCATATTTCGGTGTTCCTATACGGCTCGGAGACCTGGGTCAGTAAGCAGTGCCGACAGAAAACATGTAGACGTACTAGAAATATGGTGTCGGAGACGAATGCTGCGTGTCTCGCACACAGAGCCAGGAGAACCGATGTTTTCATTTGGACGACGTTGGTAACCCGAAAAGATTAAAATCGATCATCCTCGGCAGAATACTACGATTTTTTTGGTCACGTAGTTAGAGCCGAAAGTATCGAGACGCTTATTCGTTCAAGGTGTCGTGGCAGGTAGAAGAGAGTGCGGTCGAGTATATATATTCGATGGTCAGACGCGATTTGCAGTACAACTGACGGTACTTTCCACTATTGTGTAAATATCGCACGCGACCGTATTTCTTGGCGCTGCCTGGTGAGCCGTGTTACAGATCATAGGATACCCTTGCATGAGGTGAAACGACTCGCTGATGATGATCTATACATACATATTAAACGATTTATATTACGATCTGCAATTAGACCGAATATTAATTTAAATTTTATTTACTTTTTGTATTAGAAAGTTGTAAAAAACTTGAATTTTCCCTAGAATTGACGAAACAGTCGTCGGTAGAAATGTTTAATAATGGTATATATATATATTTGTCGCTTTCCCATCCTTATTAATCCTTTACTATGCTACTACACGTTTCCCAATATTATAAGCAGTTGACAAAGTCTCCTAATTTTAACTCTAGCGCAGCTGCAGTTCAAATGAAATTGATTAAGCTATGAGGAATTATAGGGGTTTATTAAAGAATACAAAAGGATACACAAATTATTTAAATCGCGAAGTGGTGATTCTCAATAAATCGAAGACTATTTAATACGCACGAATACTATAGATTTCGAAATTATTGTACCGGCAGGCCTACAAAAAGTACAAAACCAAAAAAATTTATATAAGATAAGAAAGACGTAGTTTATCATCAACGATACGATTGTGATGATACATTGTCGGAAGTCGTATTTACAAGTTTTGATAAATGTTAGTATTTTAGCTGTTCATTTTTTATGTAAATGTTACATAATTGATCATGCTAACGATCTTATTGTATTACGCGTTACTTTACAGGCGAAAGATACGATGTGGTCATTAAAGCTAATCAAAAGTTAGGTTCTTATTGGATCCAAGTTAGAGGGTTGGTCGAAGATGCAAATATTTCTCAACTTGCAATTTTAAAATATCTCAACAGCAACGGCAGTCAAACTGGTTTGCCAACTACTCCAACGACCGACTCTAACTTACCATTCAAAACACCGGTTTGTGGTTTCTTTATGCATAAGATATAATTTATTTTTTTTATATACTATTGCATAAATTTACTTATTGCTGCTTCTAATCTAAGTTGTGGTACACGGAACACCGGAATACAATTATTATTGTAAAAACATGTATCACTTATTTAATAATTATTCTCGAGTTATATCTGTATAAATTAATATTGTAAAAAAAGAATGGGACGAGAAATTTTGTTGAGAGTAATAGCCAAAAAGATAGCGCAAGTTTCATTATATTAGTTTTAAAAATTATTCAACGGTTCGAACGGGTATAAAGTGATTTTTCTAATAAAAGAGAATCTTTCGAATGACTTAAACATTCATTATTCGGTGTATATATATATATATATATATATATAATAATATACATATTTTCAGGAGCCTACGTGAACGGCTTTTCTCTTATAATTTCAGTCACCAAATATAATTAGATTCTAAAAGAGAAACGCGAAACCATTGTCGTTATCAAAGAGAGAAAATTCACAATATTTGGTTCAACTGGTTCGGCCAGCGATACAGGATAAAACAAAAAACGTAAATAAAAGAAGAATATAGTAGTAGTAGATGTCTGATGTAGCTAACAAATAAATCTATTTAGCCAGCAACTGTACTAGTTAATTATGATCAACTACAAAGAATGATTTTTGAACACAGGCGAAGCAGATATCACGTATTATCAATGTTGATTTCAGGAAAGCTAAATAAGCTCGTTCTTTATTGCACAACTTTCAAATACAATATGTCACAGTGATGCATTTCTAGATCGCACGAATATTACACGAATACGTTTCATTTGCGAATAGCCAGTTTTTGTTGTTGCGTATTTTAGCTCTATCTTTCCTTCGCGTAAATGTTCCGGCAGGTGATTACGTTTCTTGTTTTGTTCGTAGATAGCCAACGATGTGACTAGCGGATGTGATCCTAACAACGCCTCCGTTATATGCGCGGATAAATTTCAAAGTAGGAGCCCTGTTCCAGACATAATGTTAAAACCCGAACCAGATTACAGATTGATAGTTAATTCTAATTTCAACAGGTATACCGTGGAAGAACTATTCGAATCTGGAACATACGATCGTTTCTATTGTAAGTGAATAATTATAATAATTATCAGATCGCTCCGAATCGGTTTATATTTATTTATAGTCTCTTCTGTGTACGCATATAAATAAATGAATGATTATTGTAATCATATTTTGAGGGAAAGTAGTAACTAAACAATAACCGATACACGAATTAACTACTATATTCAACTGCAGTAGTATATAAATATTGAAACATATGCACATAATAATTACACAATAAAAAAAAATGCCGAGTAATGCAATAATATATTTTGTTTAAAAGAATGAAATATATTTTAAAATTTAATTAATACCAATTGTTCATATCATAATTTATACGAATTTATCTGAACAACATTTTTACTCATAAATCAAAACCATTTCCGTATATATATATATATATATATATATATATATATATATATATATATATATTACGATTACGATACGCCATACATCCATTGCTGAACATAGGTTGACCGCAATTCCTTCCAGCGGTTCCTGTAGTCATATCGGGGTGATGATGGCCTAATCTCCCGTGCTGGCCAAGCTACTTGAGAGATGATCTATATATATGTTATACATAATAAATGTACCATAAATCCTTAACAAATTCCTGATGTTTAAACAAGTAAATAACCAGTTCCAACCTCGGCTGAACAACCTATAATCCAGCAAAACAGCATGCACCACGCTAATTTAGAAGTTGGTGAAGTAACGACCTCCTCTTCAAAGGACAGTTCGGTGGAATGCTAATGACTTGAAGAATCATAAAGCAGCGATCGAGTTATTTCAAAATTCTAATTCCAGAGACGTCTCCTTGACGAAACTCACCTTACTGACGACGATTATTTTAAAGTTAATAATACATACTCGTGCACACATCCGTTAGGTAGAGCTCAGAGAATTTCGGTTATACTGATTAAGACTGCAACGCGAACTCAACTATTTCAGGGAGGATTCTCTGGAGGGGATTAATATTAGCGTATAGACAACAAGCGGTCAATTTATATCAGCTGCCTATTGTCCACCGTGTCATAAAATAACAACAGAACTTTTTAGTAACTATGTTCATTGTTTGGGCGGCAGATTTTTGTAAATGGTACTACCGGAACTCTTAGAATGCAAAGCGGGGATCTCGGGTCACAACAGCCAGAGAGTGTAACTCGAGAAACCGTTGGAACGTAATAATGCTCTAAGTATATATCAACTGCTGAGTCAACGTATTGACCAGCTGATAAAAGTAAATTAACATTTTTTGTTACTAAAGAAATTTCCTCTTTTTATATTAATATTAAATACCGGTTCGATCTTTTTCAGATTACTTTGCAAATTAATTTTTTGATACTGATACATAACGAGCGACAAATTCGTCTGTATGATAACAAAACAATCTGGGAATAGATCAGTGATTGACACACAGTTGAATCATTCATTTCGTTCAGAAAAACCTTGTTGACATCGACAAATCTAACACGAGAAATTCAAACCGCGACAACAATCAATACTCCGATAATCAGAGGAAGTAAAAATGATAAACATAAAAAAATTGTAAGAAAAAAATGAATACTAAAACGAAGATGGTTTCAGAGTAGGTATCCGAAAGATAAAACCAAAAAACGAAACGTTTAATACTTATTTGTTCCAACTTTCATTCTGGAACTGTACCGAAATAACTGAGCAACCGTGTAAACAGATACCTCCGATAAAATTTAGCAACGAATCACATGCGCGAGATTCTAAACAAAAGTCGAATTTATTGGCTGATTATTTGTCTACATTATTCAAACCAAATACAACTACCAGCGATAATAGCAAAATCAATAATTTCTTAAAGGCTCGTGTTCAGTATTTCCTCCGAATCAAGTCAAACTCGTCACAGGAGGTCAAATTCATACTCAAAATGCAGAAAATAAAAAACAGCCCGCGAAACTTCCAAGAAAAGCTATAGGTCAATTATACTGCTTTGCTGAACAGAAATTATTATGGTTCTGAAACCGAGTAGAAATGCACACTGCGTCTCTTGATATCACCCGATTTCTCTGTTGTTAATTTTATCAAAGGCTATGGAGAATTTAATATCACGTATGTTACAATCTGAACGAAGTTTTGACAACAATACTCTACAATTGTTCAGTTGCACAGGTTCGTTAGTATCAAAGGCATTATATATATATATATGTATTTAATTGAGTCTATTAATTTCTGTTCACCTATGTGCGAAAGAGCGAGCTATGAACTACACAATTCAAAATTAAAGAGACTTTTATGAAAATATCGTATGTAAATAGGTATTAAAAATATATCAATTTATACGTACACATACAAGCCTGCTTTAATTTGAATAATTTGTAGCAATACACCCATATAGTAAATTTTGTCTACTAAATAGCACGTGAAGCAAGTATTGAGAGTTATCTGCTCTGTAACGCTTAATAAGTTAACCACCCTTCCCCATGGCCCGATTTATTTATTTTACATTTGATGGGCCTAAAACGTATTGAATTAATCGTTTGTTTAAATTCTTCAAACCGGATCTCAAATTAATAGGTAATGAATTGAAGAGAGTTAGGCCACCATAAATTCCCTTCATTATGACGTGATACGAAATTTTGGAATTATGTTCTACTAACGCATTCTGCGTTATACCACCTCTAATCCCTTTATAAAATTTCTTCTCATTTCTATACACAAATTCCGTTAATCGAACTAAATGAGTCTGACGAACAGTCATGAAGGTATTTCTATTTACGCGAATGATGGTCCATTAAACATAGATTTCCGAAGATAATAAAGTACACCTAGCAGCATCACCTCAATATACAATCCCCGTAAGACAGAACTGATTGCTATAATGTTGAAGTCGACTAAGGTGATGTACTGAAAAATATTTTTCGAGTAACGAAATAAATATTTTATACATCTCAATTTTCCAGCTGAATTGAATATACCGAATTAACACTGGAGAAGAAGTTATTATTGTATAAACAAATTCTAACGGATGTCAACTCTGGGGCTGTGCTAAACAGA
Organism: Coronaproctus castanopsis; assembly: GCA_032883995.1. Lineage (NCBI taxonomy): Eukaryota > Metazoa > Arthropoda > Insecta > Hemiptera > Monophlebidae > Coronaproctus > Coronaproctus castanopsis. The sequence goes on from CM065052.1 coordinate 50,880,546, forward strand.
GTAATACAGCTATAATACAGCGTTTCCAAAATAAAACATTGAGAACCATAATAGATGCCCCGTGGTATGTAAGCAATCTTACATTACACACACACACCTAGAAGTTACATCCGTTAAAGTTAAAATTCAAGAAATGGCTCTTAAATATGGCGACAAACTCTCTTATCACACGAATGCTTTAGCCTGTTGCTTTACTGGACAACTCTACAGATACCCGGCGTTTAAAACGAGTTAAACCTACAGATCTATTTTGAATAAAAGTACTAAAATACAATCAGCGAAAGTCCTTACCGTTGGGTAAGCAACTTCGCAAGTCAATCGCAATTTCTTTTCAAAAAGATTGCTAGATAGCCTGAAGCTATAATTTCGGAAGGAAAAAAAAAAGATAAAGATAACTTATATAAGACGTGAGTCCAATATAACACCGAGGTACTTTATTTCGTTTATCCTGTGGATAGATGCTTTGTTTTCTAATTCAGATATACCCATTAATAAAAATGCTGTAGCCTATATACTAAAAATATTTAGTTTTATCCAAATTTAAAATTAAAATATTTTCATTCAGCCAAAGAACAACATGTCTTGTACTAAATAATATAATAGTAATAATCATTCTTTATTTCAGAATATTTAATTTAGAACTAAATAATCAATTGATTTAGTAGTTCGATTAAAGTAATAATAATAATATATCATTACCCGAACTCAATCAGTCGCATTTGTAATTTAATCGAATATTTCCTAGTGATGTATCATCATCATTAAGTTCCGTCTCCGTATCGAAGGTAGTCCACTACTTACCAATACATACGTTGTTATACTGTGCAAGTAGCGTACAATACAGCGTTAGCACAGATAGACACACACAGACACGGGAAAACTGATTGTAATCGCTTTATTGTTACTGCACAATGCAGCCCCTACAGTGTATGTTGAATTTGAAAGGCCCTCCGACCTCCCCGAGCCGGTGTTCCTCAGCGCGAGACAAGTCTCATTATGCTTATACCACCGACCCGATCCTTCCAAAGACCTAGACGACTTTCAGCCAGTTAATCTGATGGCGCGATTGAGGAGTCGCGGCAGCCGTCATCGTCCAACTACTTCACCTACCGGTACATTTCTCGGTGTCCTAAGCCGAGCCGATATAAACGACTACTAACAAATAGTGAACTCGAGAGACCGAGCCACTGCCCCCCAACAAATCGCCTCCGCGACTTGTCAGGTACTAGATGTTATCATCTCGGGTGAAGAGTTCGTCGGCCCTACTGCGGCCTGTATATAGCAACTTCCTCTCCACTTTCTAATAAGAATGCGCAGGAGATCTAGGCAAATGGACCAGGTAGACTTCTGACGGAAGAAATCTGTCCAGCTATCAGTCGGCACGCCAATAATTTGACGATACCGACCGAAAGCTGTTTCCCTGGCCGAAGTTGCTAGGCGACAAGTACCTCTAAGTTCATCTGCTTGTGCGTTCAACAGATGATCCACCGTGCACGCACCAGCACCGCACACACACTGACGAGGCACTTCTTGTAAAGAGAACCGTTGCTCGTAGCATGCAAACGGACCGTGCCGCGTACCGAAACATGTTAGCGCCCGCGAGGGGACAAACCATTCGCATGTTTTCCGGTCGACCACCTCAGGTAGTAAGGACTTGACGGCACCGTCATATTCCATCCAAGCCCTTAATGCAGCCCCTACATGTTTATTGTTACTAGCATCGTTGTGCGTAGTGATTTGTTATTCCACGCGATAATATTATGATTATTTATATTTTTATTCTCTGATGATAATTTATTCGAAGTACGTACCTTTCGTATGGAAGTCCGTGCTCTAATTAGGCTATCCTGACGGCTATAATACGGACTAGACGTATGGAAAATGTTTACTTTTGACTAATAAATTTAAGAGTGAATGTAATTATTTTTTTAATGCAATATCGCCGTTTCTTTCTTTTAATAATATATATACTTGTCTGTTATTTCGGCCACGCCTCTAACGCATTAAAACGTGGTTTGTGTTACATGTGTTGTAGTGAAGGTACATTCGAAACGGGAAAAGTTTAATTTTAAACGATTTGACGGAGTTTCGCTGTCTTCCGCTTTTTAAAAGTTTAAATTATTATAATTTCTGTCCTATTTGTGATATATGAAAGAAAGCTTAAAAACGAATCCGATAATATAGGCTATAAGTTGTGTGAATTTCATCATTACAGCTTTAATAATGTTTTAGTTAAATCGGAACAGACAGACCGACAAAGATTTAATATAGATTTTTTTTGTTTATGCGTTGATAAAAATAGCGATTATAATTGAAATATTCGCAAGTAACAGACACTATAGTTTTATATATTAATATAAACAAATATTTACCGCGTTTGCTGTGTTACTCGGTTTAGTAATTTCTTCTTCGATTGTGTTTTGTTACAGTACCGGCCGGTGGACCATCGCTAGGCAGTGCACCGTTTACAGATGACTATAATAACACCAGCAACATTTTCACCCCTTACCCGATTTTAACTCAAAACGATCCGATTTCGTACAACTTGAGATGTACGGAAAATTGCTTTTCCAGGTACTGCGAATGTTTACACTTATATCAAGTGAAGAAGGACAAAATTTTGGAAATTATCGTGATAGATGGTAAAAAGTATTTTATTTACACTCGATGCAATTCGAATTTTATTTATATTTAAAATATCATTAGTAACGCACGATAATAAGTTAAGCTTCGAAGTTCCGCTAGCACGGACAAAAACAAATAAGATTTTCTTAACGTGAAAAGTCTCCTAGCCTATCCACATTCCGTTCGTTAGTAATCGCATCTTACTGGAAAAAACTAGATACAACAGTCGTCTACTAGAAGTATTCTTCGACATATCCGAAGCTTTCGATAACACCTGGAAAGAAAAAATTTTAAAAACCCTTCACTGCTGGGGAGTTCGCGGACATCTAGCACATACTCCATCAGAAGTTACCTTTCAAGCCGCAAATTCCGCATTCGACTAGGGTCATTCAAATCGACAAGATCTACAGTCAGGGCTCGGTTCTAAGTCCTACCCTGTTTAGCCATAAATGATATTTCGAAACAAATCTACCCACCTGTTCAATGCTCTTTATTCGCAAATGATCTAGCTATCTTCATTTCTTGCTCGGATGTAGTCCTCGGAACATCAATTACTGAATACAATCGACAGACTACAAGTCTGATTTCGACACGAAAACTACTACTATACATTTCTGTAGACTTCGTTGCTGTAGCCGTAAAATTTCAGTTAAAATAAACAACATTCCCACCTCAACATCAGTTACTGCGAAGTAGTTAGGAATAATATTGGACCGGAAACTTACATGAAAATCGTACATCAACCAACTGAAAAAAAAAAGGATGCACTAAAAAACTAAATCTAATCCGTAAACTGGCTAACACATCATACGGCTCAGACCGTTCCTCCTTATTCACAATCTATCAAACATTGATTAAATCAAGGCTCAACTACGGCGCCGTAATTTACTCGTCAGCTAATCAAAACGTTATCAAATCACTCAATACGATACATTATACTGCCATAGGACTCGCTATTAGAGCTATTCCCCCATCCGTTGGCATTCTTTTTGAAGCTGGTGTTCCTATTTACAGAAATCGGAGCATTATAAATACGCGGATTCGGCATCGTCGTCAAATCTTCCTTCATTAAACGCGCTTCAACCATTACCTCATACGTCGGTTCTCCATAAGCAAGTTACTACAATCTTGGACTCGATGCAACTCGCTTTACCACCAACATATCAACTATACCAACAACACACCTATTGGTAAGCCTACATCTCAACATAGACCTTCAGCTGCAACGATTCTCAAAAACTTAGAATCGCATATACTTTCTTTTCTGCACATCAACATACGATCAGAAAATATGACAGTTTCAAAATATTCTTTACCGATGGTTCCAAAACACATCAGCGAACACGTTGTGAAATTGCATCCGATAAAGAAATTATACTCCGTTACTCTCTTCCACATCTATTTACTATTCTTTCCGCTGAACTGTTTGCTATAAAACTAGCTATAGAATATGTAATAAACTCTGATCCTCATTCCTCTTTCCTAATATGCGCAGATTTATTAACCCTATATACTTCTCTTCAAAAATATAACTCTCCTAATCAACATCCAATAGCCAAAGAAATTATTCGCGCTCTTTGTTATATGCTCGTGTTTCGTTCGTGCGTATTCCATCAACATGTCCAGGGAAATACGTTCGCAGACATTGAAGCAAAAGAAGGCTCGCTGTTCTTTCCGGTACCAAATATCAAAATACCACCAAAGAGGATCATCAACCGCATGTAATGAAGAAGTTATTACCGATATGGCAACAACAGTGGACCAGCACTCTAAACACGAATAAACTACGCCAAATTCGAGACACCATGGAGCACATCATTATCGGCCAACAAAAGAAATGAAATCGTTATCACAAGGGCCTAGGTCATTCCAAACTCACACGTAGACATCTTCTATCATATCAACCTTTCCCACTCTGTTTCCAACTGTAATTCCCATGTTACAATCCACCATCTACTCGTTAGCTGTCCAATTTATAATTCCTACCGAACACAAATTCTTCAATCGTCTTCCCTCTCTGAAATCCTATCTGATCATAAATTCAACATTACCAACTTATTTCAATTTTCATGCATCTGGCCTAGGCGCCAGTACACGGCATGCCAACAAAGAAGAAGAAAATGACATACATATCGACCTGTACACGCGACTCCCAAACAAATTAAAACACTATCAGTAACAACATAAGTGTACCACCGTTGGCGACGTAAGACAGTTCTTTACGACAGTTACTTTACGAAGTTGAGAAAATCAATGGAATACCATTATAGTGAGCGAAGATTAGTATTAAAAGTTGTATGAACAGCTGAAAAAGAACCAGTCGGAAACAATTTGAAGTTTTTTAGTCGTCGAGTATATTAACAAAAACACAGACGATTATTATAACGACTGGTTTATTTAACCGATAGAATATATAAAACGTTTACTTTAAAATTCATACAAATTACATACTATTTCCTATAATCAAGATGAAGTTAACAAATTCTACAGAGTTATGAAAACTGTATTATATTAAGGAACGACAACCAAATGATAGTGTAATGGATACATATATATATATATATATATTGATTTGTTATTTGTTGATAGCTTTCATGAAACTAGTCCTTTATTTCAATCCGTATTTTATCTCATTCTGTCCACACATTAGAGACGCCTTTCGTTCTGATATTTAAAATACGATGCTCGTTCAGCTGATAAAGTTTACCGTAGGTTTTTAATGTCCCGCTATTACTTAAAGCGATATCTGCCTGTTTTAAATTCGTTTTTGAGCAACCATAAAATGTATCATCAAGCCGGTAGTCTCACGACTGTTACATTTACACTCAGTTTGGATAAGCTTTTGAGAATTCTATTGTTGATACTTGACTTTAAGTTATTATATTTTTGCTGCGTTCTTTGTAATATTAAAGTAATTACTCCCCCAAGATTTCACAGTAATGTTATTATGCGTATTTAATATTTAATTCGGATTTTCCCATTAGATTTTTTTTATTTTGAACTGGATTGTAGGACCGTTCTAGGACTGAAATTTTCTTTCCGTTTTGTTGAAATTATTACGCTGCGACGCTAGCAGCTGGGTCATTTTATACTTTTCGTTTCACAACCTATTTCTTCATCCGGATGTTAGAAATGATCGACGTCATCTTCTTCATCCGGATGTTAGAAATGATCGACGTCATCACGATGCTCGCGGTAATCTATTACTTCGCGTTCTTAATCGACTTTTTCCTCTTTCGAAAGTTACATAAAAGTAGCGATCTTTTATTATAATTCCAACCATTTTTTTTGTTAACATAAAAAAACTTTCTTTTACTTCACAAAACTTTTCCAAATCACCATCGTTGTTAGATCTTACGTTTAAAATTTTTATTCGTATACGCTTTTTTATGGACCGTGTAAATCTGAACACTATTTTGGCTTCTCGTTTGTGAAACAAGTTCGTTCAGGAATCCGTCGCTGTATTATTGTATTTCAAAAATCTTAACAGGCGTAACATAGCGATCGAACAGTTTGTAACGGTAGTAATACGCGCAGTTCCTCCTGTCACCTGCTATGGGTTTTTTTTTCCATCGGGGGGGTTCATCACGTACTCGTTGCTGTATACGTCGTAAGTAATGACCGTTTTCATAAAATAATATTATCGGTTACAGCATCGGATGCAGGGTTTTATCATCCTCACCATATACACGGTTATCACACGCGGTTAATGCATGTAAGCGGAGACCCTTTCGACCCAGATGTTTACAAAAATTTGTTTAACGGCACCAATAAGCTGTCTCCGTTGAAAGATACGGTGGCCGTACCGTCGCGAGGATACGCAATTATGCGTATTTGGACCACTAATCCAGGTATTTTTCATGATTAATAATGATAATTCGGTTCGACTCTAATTTGTTCGTCTAGTTTTTTTGATAAAAATCGGACAGCTATATTAACGAAGGTTACTAAAATTGTTTATTTATTTATTTTTTTTGTGAAAATATTTAAAATTGAACGATTTACAAACAACTATGTCTTTATATCGTATTAAACCTTATATAGAGTTATCGAAAAAATACGCAAAATATTACTTCATATTTTATTTCGTTCTAATTATAATCTTTAATTATTAAAAAAAAAAAAACAAAAAAATTAAAAATCGATAATACGCGACTGAAATAGTTAATAAATCTTTTATAAAATCAAAATATACGACGCAAACTTTCGAAAGATGTGAGTTTTTTTTAACAACATCAATGGATAACTTAAGATTAGCAAATTTCATTTTGTTATTTAACACTGACTAGTTTACTAACCTGTTCCACTTCGTGTAGTCATTAATTTCTTCCGTTAATGCGAGACTTTTCTCCAGCAAGCGTTTCTTCATTCTACCGTTTGTCTTCTTTTACTATTCCATCACTAATAATATCTAAAAAAAAAAAAAATACTTAAAATCGCTAAATTATATATACGAAAGCTTTTCGGCTATTATGTTATTATGATCAAGCGCGGGTGTAAACGTTAAAATATAAAAATAGATATACATTTATAAAAAATATGTAAGAAAATAGTCAAAAATATTTGGGCACGCATTTGAATAAGCGACTAACTTGGAGGAAACACTTAATAACCAAATGAAATGAGCTAAAACTGGGAAAATTGTATCGGTTAACTTAGTAGAAAGTGTAAACTTAGCCTTCATAATAAATTGATGATATATAAGATTGTTTTAAGACCTACGCGAACGTAATTGAGCTCTGGGAGTGTGAAAAAAAAAACCCTAACAAAATACATATAATACAAATATTTTAACAATCAACGGCCGATATATTTTCTGCGATAATTGAGACGTCCGCTGTAGTTAACTAGGACGGAAAGAGTAATAAATGCGGAAGACTTAAAAAGAACAATAGTTAATCCGCGGAATATCGTAGACAAATGAAAAATTATGTGTCACATAATATTCGTGGAGAAGAATAACGCGTATTACGAACTATTAGACGAGGTAAAATAAAGAAGAGAAACAGAAGGAATTTCAGATGAATAATGAACTTGAAAAATGAAACGCGAATAATTTGGAATAATTTGGAGAGTTATTGGAAGCAGCTAGAAAATCAGCCAAAACGTTAAGAACGTAAGCCGCTAGAAGAAGAACGAATTCCCGAGAAATAACTTATTTACCTTCCGCTAACGTAATACGAAATTTCCGTACGTCTTGAAACGTCCGAACTTCTATCGTTATGTTCCTTAATAATTTATTAACGTTTAACAACTGCTGCGACAATGGGTTTTCTAACTTAAAAAGTAGCTTAATAAACTTTCCAAAAGACGTTCGAGGTGCGGATTTAAATTAATACGTGTGTAAAGTTCATATCCGAAATATATACGGAATCGTACGTAACTGCATGTAAAAGGCGATAATAACCGAAATATCTTAACCCTTCGTAATTACTCGATTTTGTATCAGTTTTTAGCTACGATGTTATGAGCGGAATCTGTAAAAATATATTGGTAAATTATATTATGCGAGATAGCGACACGTTTATACAATATTATATCCACGGAACCCTTTTGATATATTTTCTATCAGGCATAGTTCAGAAATTCAATTTTTTTTCTATTGCAAAGCATATATTGTGTCATTTTTTATTTTTATTTTATTTTTTTTATTTGTATGAAAATTGCAATCTGGCTTACATAGCCAATAAGCAATTTATCTATATGGGTCGTGACAGGATTGGAGATATCATTCATCAATGATACTCCGAGTTACCTCGCCAAATTGTGTCATGACACAATGACCCGCATTATTTATTTAATACGACTTTAAGAACCTCATGCATTATTTTACAATTCTTTTGATACATTTAATAACGGAGTTCATATCCCTACTTGCATTAAAGTTGTTATTAATCTTGCTTTTAGTAAACTCACTAACGGTATAAATATAGATCGCTTTGAACTCTTTAACTATGACGTCTATTCAGTAGGCGGTCATCTTGTTTGCAGTCAATCTTCCAACACTTGTAGCATTGGGTTATTTAGATTTCTTCGTAGATACCGCATCCTGTCCATCCTAAATTTATTGCTTCCTTGTTTTCATTTCGCAAATAGCTCAATTGTTTCTAGGTAATTTTTATAAAGATTTAAAAATCCATTAAAATTAACAAAGCTTGTAGTACTGCTGCACATTCCGTAGTAAATACCGATCATTATCGGCATAATTTGTACATGTTAAATGAACACTGCTGTGACTGTGATTAATCTGTATGTATAAAGGTGTGTAATAGAAACCTTTAGAAGGTAGTATTATTGAAAGTGGCAAGGACTAGTAGGATACACATATCCTAGTTTTCAAGGGAAAAGAATGAATTTTGTTATTTGAATAGTCAGAAATTCGGATATTTTATTAAAATATATTTTAATAATCGCTTATTTGTGGTTTCTACTCTCTTGGACTTTTTTTCTTTTCAACTACAAGTTGTAGAATTCATTCATTCTTTAATCGATTGAGGAAGTGTTTAATTATCTTCTTTCATTTTAGCGATTTACAATTTCGGCTGTTTCATATCCATTTTGTCTTCGAATTAATTCGTATCGACTATCGTGTAATGATGAGGAATAAAGCACGTGTGTGTGTATATTGACAGCCATCGAAAATAAATTAAGCAAAAATTAGAGATAAAACTAAATAATTTTTTTTTTCATTTACCTGATCTTAACGTGAAATAAGTAACTATATCATAACGCAGAACGTATCTTGTTATGCGATACGTTAACCAAGTGGTTAGACCCCCGAAATTTACGTAGATACCTTTGTAATTATAAAACGAAGCCGATATTTTTTTAAAAAAAAGAAATTTACCTCCGATTTAAATTAACCATTTCGCGTTTTCAGGTGCTTGGTTATTCCATTGCCATTTCACCGCTCATAACCATAATGGTATGATGTTCATTTTACAAATCGGCGATAAAAACGACCCCGCGCAACCTCCCCCAGGTTTCCCTAAATGCGGAAATTACCTACCTCCTGTTACCATGAAAGAGGTAATGAATGAACAGAAAAACACGGTGCTGAACCTACAAAATGATTATCCGGAATTACATCTAAATTTGGAGTTGAATGTATAATTTATCGAAGATCGCGATTTTATATATATATATATATATATATATATATATATATATATATATATATATATAAATAAATAAATAATTGTTATTAGTATAATAAATGTTTGAGTAAATATGTTATTTTTTTACACGAATATATATATACGGTCGAGGCTAAAAATATGATTTATTATATTCGCGTCGTGCGGTTGGTAAACAAAATGGCAATATATAATTTTTTTTTGGAATTTTAATACTTTCTCTCACCGTGAAAAAATATCCGAATTAATTTGAGCAACATTTTCAGCGATTACATCGTGTGGATATATTATTTTATATAATCAACATAGATAAATACTTATTTCTAAACCAGAGTGCACCTTTCTGTTATTCCCGCAGCTGCCCCTTACTATTCATTACATCCTGTTATCATGTCCTTCCTAAGCAACCTATCGTCTTGCTGCTGGACTTGCTTCATCCCTAACCGGAATCCTACAGTATACTCCATTCGTTCAATCTAAGTTCATAACCTTCCTTTCATAATCTTATTCCTTTAATCTAATTATCCTTTCGTGACTCTGGCCTTAGTAGTAGTATAAGGCACATAAATTAAAAAAAAAAAAAAGATCAATATGGAGGATTAAAAAATAAATCAGCGGAATTAGCGGTGAGTTAGTGCGAAGAATTAAAAAAAATATATAGAAGTAAGGAGCACAATGTAGCAGTTGTAATTTATTACTAAAGCGTTCGACACTTTGGATTTAAACAAATTAATGTTATCGTTGGAATATTTGATCGCAATTTATTAAACATATTAAATCATTATTTTTATAAGAGATACGCACTAATTTAATATTGGTACAATGTTAAAAAACACTCGATGACAGTGAGGAATATTGCAAGGATCGGTATTAGTACCGTATGAATATCGTATGTTCAAGAATTTACGAAATTAAGTTACCGGGGAATATAAACATCTACGTTTGCGGATGACTTAGCATCGCGGATAAAAACGAAATAAATATAGAAAGAAGCATATTTATTATATACGAAGAAATTAGGCAATTTTTAATTGAATATAATTTAAATATGAATATGTCCAAATCAAAATTACTTGTTATTTAATAGAAAATTCCAAAAGAAAAAATTAATAAATCTATTACAGTATGATATTAATTTAAATTGCATAACAAGTATAACGTATCTGTTGGTGGATAACAATTGATAACAACCTAAAATTTTACAATCATTCCAATAACGTAAAATATAAAATCAATTCATGCGTGTATTCAATAAATTATACAATAATAATAATAGTAATAATAATAATAATAGAAATAATTATAAAAAAGAATTATATTATATAAATCTGTAATAATACCAAATATAATATATGATAGAAGTATATGTATAAATGATATATGTGAAAAATGAAGATGTTTATAAATAAGATCCTATCGAAGAATTATAGCCATCAGAATGATCAAATAATACCGAATAACGAGTTAGTCATCAATAGTGGTTGCAGAAATTATCGACTTAGAAATAAATCATTTTAAATTCGAAGTGTAATATTAAAACGGAACATGAATTTAATCAAGTATATTAATAAAAATAATTATATATGAAAGTAAACAAGTTAACGTTAAACAGTTCGAAACTATTCTAAATCAGTATTCTATTTTACAATATCGAAACATGTATGAAATCAGTATAGAGAATTAGCGTACAAATATTTTCCTGATTTAAGTGAAGGACTTAAAAATAAACATTTCGCCCCCGATTATGATAACGTATTATCGCTGGCCACGATAGGCTTAAAACTTATTTTAAAAGATTTGGCATAGCAGAAACAGAAAATTATATACCTAATTTTTCGGACACCTGTTTTCACATATTACAAGTGTTGAAGGGGGATAGTGTTAGATTATAGTATGGAAGAATTAATAAGACACCAATTTAATGATTTCAATAATTTAACTCTAAAAGAAACAGAAAAAATTAAAATTTATTATAGTGATAAGATTTTAAAACTTTATTTTGAAAATATTACAATTTTGATATACAATTAACGGTATATTTAGAATAAATTATTAAATGCCGGGGGGTTACCAATATTACTATATATATTAAGATTAACATATTTATTTAAAATTTTATTTTGAAAATATTGCAATTTAATATATAATTAATGGTATATTAAGAATAAATTATTAAATATTGGGTTAACGTATTCTCTAACATAATTATAGTATTGTTGTCGTTACAGTGATGTTTGTAAATGTAGTTTGAAGTGTCGTAAAACTTAATTGGACTGTCGCTTTAAATTTCAAACTGTAAAGTGTATTTTATTAATAAATATATTCATTTGAAATAATATTATGATTTACCACTTTATAGCAAAAATTCTCCAAAAAAATCTGTAATCTCTTCTGAGATCGTTTAATATTACGTCGATATTACACGTTGACAATGTATTCGAATTTTGCGTTTATATAGTCCTTTATTATAATTTATTCTATTTTATTGTTATAATGCAGTTTGTCGAATACTTGTATAAATTTCGCGCGGTAGGCGAACGAAAAATTTATTTAATTAAAATGGAATTACACGATTAGCAGATAAAATGTGAGAACAACTCTCGAAGCATTCGGTATCTGATTTTCGAAAAGATCAAATATACGGACGAAAATAAAGAACAAAATAGATTTTAATTTAATTAACAAAAACAGGAACTTACTGAAGAAGCTCAGAGAAACAAAATACAAGTGTATAGACCGGGTATGTAGACGTAATGGAACGTACATCATTAAAATGTCTTTAGGGAGGAAAAATTGTGTGTTTATTGCCATATAATTTGGACGGTTCTCTGGTCGAGTATCGTATTTTTGTGCAACTATCGCTGTTTCTTCTATTATGGTTTTCATCTTGATGCTTTCATGAAGCCTAAGATTGGTCATATACTAATAAAACTGTCTGAAGGGTTTTATTCGAACCCGCCGAAAAGTAGCAGTATTACTTTTGTTAGCATAACCCCGTAATGGCAACCATATTGTCAAACTGGTTTCAAGACTTGATTATATAATAGCAATTTATTCTCGGTAGATATTTCCGACCGTCTGAAACATTTGATTCTTTCTAATATTGAATTCATTACGCTTTTTTGTTATATGTGTCATTAGTTATTTTACATCCGATTTTTGCGGTATTGTAACGCCATTCGTAATTATCGTGCCCGTTGACGGATTTATTTCTTTTGTAAAAATTACTCTGGCTGATTTGTCTCCATTAATGTTTATTTTCTAATGTTTTAAATCATATTACGATTTGCTTTACTTCCGGCAGGTTGTTACATGCATCTACAGCAGACTCGTTTAAATACAGAATTGCCGTGTCATCAGCGAAAGCTAGTATTTCGATATTTGTCGGGTTAGGAATATCTGCCGTATAAATCAGGTTGGCCCCAGTACACTGCCGTGTGTGATAATTTGTTATTCGTCTTCTCCATAACTACCTTTCATCTATGTACGGTTGTAATATCTGTGAATTAGCTGATATTGAAAGTAACGTTTGATATTTTGTAGTATGCTAAACTTTGTCAAAAGCTTGACCTAATCAAAAGGTTCTTTTTTCTTGCATAGATGTTTTAATCACGTTAACTAATAGATGAACTCTATCATGCTTTTCGATGAAACCAAATTGATGGCCAGTTACTTGATTCTCGATCTGGATGAGTAGTTTTTCATTTAGAATGTACGGACAGCAATGAAAATACGAGCTTGATTATGTTGTAAGCTACTGCGGCTATTTAATTATATTAATTTGCCAGAATTAAAATTATACTGGAAAATATAGTAATCTGAGTCTGGCATTGAAGATTAGTGGCTTTAAAGGCTTTCTTGTCAATTCTCTTCAGATTTTTTATTTAACTTTTTTCGGATTCGTTGCTTTTATTATATTTCTGATTTCATTGGGGAAGTAAGATTTACTTTACATCAGTGCTGCAAGCAACCCTAATCACTTATCAGGGAATAGGTGTTAGTCTAATGCTTTCATCGAAGTACAAGATTGTGAGAAGAAAAGTAGTAATATGATGAGAATGAAATTGAGATGGAATCACAGTAATCGGCATGATCACGGAGTTGTTTTTTTTTTTTTTTGTTTTTTTTACAAAAGAGTGAGGAACTAATGTGCATTGAATTACAAAAAAAAAAAAAAAAAAAAAAAAACAGAAATGGGTGTATACATGAACATAATATATGATAAATCGTTAACATCAATTGTGCGCGATTGCTCCTGCCAAGTGTATTTAAAATACAGTGGAGGGGGAATGAATAACATAGTCCCTCCATCCACGTGTGCGAATGTGTGTGTATGCAAGTGGTTAAGTGTTCCTTTTTTATATATATACAAGCTTAAAGAATAATAATAAACAAGTTTATTATATAATAAAAAGATTATTACATATGAATTTTTTTAAGTATATTTGGCAAAGGTAAAACCATGCAAGATGCAGTTTATGATATCGTTCAGAATTATTGGTATGACGTTTGAATTTGTTTTATTAGAATTTCTACCGCCCTTAATCACCTAGTAGGAATTTTCTTTGCATTGCGTTTTCTGCGAATGTTAAGAAGGCTTCTATGATATTTTTGTTTAGAATTAGGGATTGATTGGGTTTAACTTGATAAGAATGGCTTAGGTCATTGAAGACAGGACACTTGTATATGAGGTGTTCGATATTGTCGACCACGTCACTATCACATACTGTATGCTGTGGTTCACCAGAGATTCGGAATCTATGAAGATATTCCCTAAATTTTCCATGCCCGACAGAATCCAATATGTGAAGGAATTAATGTCTAGTTTTTCATTTTTTATCTGACTTCGATGCTAGAGAAAAAATTATAAGCCACCCTTCCTGCTAAGTGTCCCATTTTGCTGCAAAATATTGATTAATATTTGATTAATATATTTTTTCGTGATGTTATAGGAAGGTCTATCGATCAGATTTGAGGGTAGGACTTCATTTTTTAAATAATATGCACTGTTAAGTAGGCTAATGCTGTCAGTTATTTTATATTCTGAATTGATTGCCTTATCAATAATATATAAATCTAATGGCAATATATGTTACTGATGACATTGGCAGCCGAGGAAGGTGCAGTCCTGTAGGGAGAACAGATATTTAATAAGAATTTTCATTGTTGCTTCTTTATTTTTTTTCAGTATGAATTTATTTATATAAATGCATGCATCATATCCATACAGTTACTCGATTAGACCGTTATACAGGATAGCTCTTTCGTGAGATTTTAGACCTTTGATGTTTGATAGAATTAATAAAAAGACATACTATCGTTCGAGGAAAGAGAACTGGAATCCGTTAGGTGATCGGAATAGGCATCATGGCACCACTTTCTTCACAGACGCCTTGTCGGATTATCTAGAATACTTATTATTTGCATCCTACGGATGATGATATTATTGCTATCTTCGAATTTTTCAAATAATCTTTTGTACTCTTAAGTGGTCGGTCTCGGTCGGTGTCGCGTATTGTGCGTTCGTTCATGTAGATAATTTTTGTTACCCGATCGCGCATCGTCCATCGTATTAATTCGTATTAATTCTTATCAAATAACATTCACGTTGTTACCGGTGAGATAAAACCAATTTATATTATTATTAACTATCGGTTACGGTACACACATACTAATACTAAATTATTGTAATTTGTAGAGCGTCGTTTGTCCGCCATTATGGCGACAACGGCTGTTTCTACTTCTATTATTTATGCGACACCACTACACTCACAGCAACACACTCAATCATTTACTTAAACAACAGTGCCTATACAAGAAGCGCATATCGTACAGTCTGATAACGGTATTTATACTTCATCTCACCAACCTGTTTATTATTTATCGCAACCAGGCCAAGCAGTATTACCTAATTACTCACAACGTTTCTCTAATTTGGAAAGTAGTTCAAATCAGCCATCGTGCTCTTATGATAATATTAGCGATCAAATCGAAGACGTGTGCGACACCTTGAGCGAATGTAGTCCTAATGAAGAGTGGCAATTACCTAAGAGAAAAGGCAAAAAACGACCAATTTCACCACAAAATATTGAATCCAAATGTAAAAATAGTAACCGTTTCAGCCGTCTGTCCCTTGATGAGGAAGTTCCGAATCACGATCACACTAAATATGTACAACCCAAAGCATCACCACCTCCACCGATATTCATACATGGAGTTACACATTTTTCGGCAATGACCAATAAAATTGCAGCGATTATAGGTAAACAGGATTTTGTAGCGAAAACTTTAAAGAATAATACGGTCAAGGTAAATGTTCAAGGCATTGATGACTATAGGAAGCTTGTATCTACGTTTAAAAAAGAGGACGTTAACTATCACACGTATCAACTAAAACAAGAAAGATCATATAAAGTAGTAATCAGAAATCTCCACCATTCGTTAACGAATGAACAAATTATAATAGCTCTTAAAGAACAAGGTTTTAGTGCTCGAAATGTATTAAATGTTAGACATAAAATTACTAAAGAGCCTCTACCATTACATTTTATAGATCTTGAGCCCACAGACAATGTTAAAGAGATATTTAATTTAACTCACTTGCTTTACACTAAAATAAAGGTTGAAGCTCCACACCCTAAGAAAACAATTCCTCAATGCGTGCGCTGTCAGTCTTGGGGGCATACTAAATCTTTTTGCAACCGGCCATATAGGTGCGTAAAATGCGGTGGTCATCACAATACCACAGAATGCAAAAAAGATCAAAATTCTACCCCGAAGTGTGCATTATGTGAAGGAAATCATCCTTCAAGTTACAAGGGTTGTGTGATCTACCAGAAACTACACGAACAGAGATACAAATCAGGAAACAGTGCTGTTCAAATATCAGAGAAAAGAAACAACCAAAGTTCAACCAATCCAATAGTGTCGTACGCTGAAATAACAAGAAACAAAACTGATGCAATTAACTCTCTTATCAATAATAACGAACCTTCACCAGGCTATAATGTTAATAATAACGTGAACGGTTCATTTAATAACCATCGAGAGAACAATACTGACTTTAAAAGTATCATAACAACTTTTTTAAATGAATTTAAATCAATGTTCAACCAGCTTATGCAGCAAAATACAGTCGTACTAAACCTGCTCACAGCATTAACAAATAAATTAATTAATTAACAATGACGTCGTTGCGGATAGCCACGTGGAATGCCAATGGTGCAGTTCAAAATAAGTTGGAAATAGAGATGTTCCTTACTCTTGAGAAAATCGACATATTGCTACTATCTGAAACGCATTTCACAGATAAAACGTATTTCAGTATTAAAAATTATAACGTCTACAAAACTACGAGACCTGACCATAAGGCGCACGGTGGCAGCGCTGTTGTTATTAAAAGTACAATAAAACACTACGAACTAAAAAATATATCCACTAAAGAAATTCAGGCAACAAATATAATGACATATTCATTGAATGGTAAAATTGCAGTCTCAGCAGTGTATTGTCCTCCAAACCACAGATTTAATGAACATAATTTATGTGAATACTTTACTATTTTAGGCCATAGGTTCATCTCTGGCGGTGACTGGAACGCGAAAAATATAAGGTGGGGTTCACGGTTTTCTAACCCTAGGAGAAAACTATTAAATAAGATAATTTTAAACAAAAATTTCGGTTGTGTGGCGTCAGGTGCACCAACATATTGGCCCACAGACTTAAACAAACGTCCTGATGCTTTAGATTTTTTCATAACTAACGGAATTTCAATGTTGAACATAAATGCCGATTCCAATTTTGATTTATGCTCTGATCACAGTGCCGTAATTTTAACTGCGAGTACAGGCTTAATAAACCAAGAAACTTCTCCCTCTCTACACAATAAATATACAAATTGGGAAGATTTTCGAGCATTCATAAACTCAACATTAAAAATAAATTTATCATTAAAGACTGAATCAGAGATAGATGTAGCGGTTCAGTATTTTACTGAAACTATTCAGAGTATCGCATGGAAATGTACTCCAAACATTAATAAAATGAAAGAAATAAATAATATTCCGCGATGTATACTCGATCTGGTGAAAGAAAAAAGAAATATCCGTAAAAAATGACAATCATCCCGAAATCCCTATTACAAAACATTATTAAATAAAAAATCGAAAGAACTAAAGATTTTGCTTAAAAACTTTAAAAATGAATCCTTCGAACGCTGCCTACAAGAACTTTCACCCACAAAAGCGACAAATTACAACCTCTGGAAAGCGGTTAATATCAGAAACAAACCTATACAACCCCTTCCTCCAATTCGTAAATCCGATGGTAGATGGGCTAGAACTGACAAAGAAAAAGTTGGAGTATTTGCCAAATATTTCTGCGATGTCTTTAAACCAAATTTACAGACTAATGATTCAACTGACATTCTTGAATTTTTAAGTGTGCCATTGCAATTAAGTCCTCCGATTTCGCCAGCGTCTCCCAGTGAAATCAAGTATATAATTGATAAATTTAACAAAAAAAAGAGTCCGGGATTTGATTTAATTACTAATAAACTGTTATCGGAACTACCCAGAAAAGGTATACTATTACTTACAAATATTTTTAATGCTGTTTTTCGACTTCAGTATTTTCTTTTGTCCTGGAAATTGGCGCAAATAGTGGTTGTACCAAAACCAGGTAAGGCACCGGACGAGGTTTCATCCTATAGACCCATTTCCTTACTTCCTATCCTTTCAAAACTCCTTGAAAAAGTAATATTGAAGCGGTTGAACCCCATTTTAGAATTGGAACATGTTGTTCCTCAGCACCAATTTGGTTTCAGAAAAAGACATGCGACCATTGAACAAGTACACCGAATTGTGCATACTATTCAAGAAAGCCTTGAAACTAAACAAGTATGCACCGGTGTGTTCTTGGATGTCAAGCAAGCCTTTGACAAGGTATGGCATCATGGTCTGCTGTATAAATTGAAAAAGATATTACCGCATCCTTTCTATTTCCTTCTAAAATCCTACCTTGAAGATCGCACATGCCAGGTTAAAATACAAAATCAATTGTCTGATATCTATCCTGTATCTGCTGGCGTGCCTCAAGGAAGTGTCTTGGGTCCGGTGCTTTACTTAATTTATTCTGCTGATTTTCCAGTTGATAATAACGTGATAACAGCTACGTTTGCTGACGACACAGCGTTGTTAGCTGTTGGTAAAGACAATAGTGAAACTACTAATAAGCTTCAAAAAACCCTGTTAAATGTTGAAAACTGGCTGAGACGTTGGCGTATCAGGGTAAACGAAAGCAAGTGCACACAGGTTGATTTCACATTGCGAAATTTTATGTACCAACCATTAAAAATAAATGGGGTAATTATTAGCCAAGAAAAAGATGTCAAATATTTAGGCATGTATTTAGATAGTAAACTTACATGGCACAAGCATGTTATTCAAAAAAAAGAAAACAGTTGGATTTAAAACTGCATGGATTAAATTGGCTTCTTGGCAGGTACTCAAGTTTATCACTGGAAAATAAACTTCTGGTCTATAAAATAGTCTTAAAGCCTGTTTGGACATATGGTTTAATGTTGTGGGGTTGCGCAAAAGATGTACATGTAAATAGAATTCAGCGATTTCAGAACAAGGCCATAAGACTCATTGTTTCCCCACCTTGGTACGTATCGAACCATACATTGCATCGAGACTTAAACATCCCATATGTAAAAGATGAGGTTAAACGTGCTGTTGATCGATATGTAAGTCGTTTGGAGACACACACAAACGTACTGGCGATCAGTCTACTTGACACTAGTCTAGATGTTCGCAGGTTAAAACGTAGACGACCGTTTGATCTAGCCTAATTTCTCAGTGGGGTCCATCATTGGATGCTAACCCCTAACATGTTACTTCGCGTTTCAGTCCAATTGCTGGATGGCTGCCTGGCCAGTTGTAATTAAAAATATATTTTTAAAAAAAAAAAAAAAACACTCTTAAGTATGTGTGTCGCCGACATATGGAACCTTATGATCATTATGTAATGTCAGATTGGAGACGTAGACTGAAGCGGACATGATAGTACGAAGTATCTTCGACTGTTGCTCTTGTATTCTACGAATATTGATTTTACAGATATTTTTATAGAGTTGTATTAGGCAGGTGAACCGTTTAATCGTTAAATGTAAAACCGCGATTCCCGCTCTAATAATGGATGTAGAAATTTTGCACGAGTGATGATAATTCGTGTCTTATCGCACGCATTATGCCAGTAATTAAAGATATTTGTAAGTTTGGATCGAACTGGAATATTGCCGCCTGTAATATTCCTTCACAAGAACCAGTGAAATAGATAGGTGACATTTGATCTTAGTTCTCATTATCTATTCTTCATAGACGACGTTATAATAGCATTAATAATAATAATAATAATAATCGTAAATTAATAAAAATCAAATTAAATATTTCGAAAAAAACATCTGTGCCTCGGATCACAGGAAAGAAGGGAAAATTCAAGACATTTTATCTAAATTCGATACAGTCTCTTTTAAATATAAACACGCACACACACAGACACATATATATCCACACACACACACACACAGATATATATATATATATATATATATATATATATATATATATAATAAGCATACATATGTGTTTAAGTTTACGTACCTAACGCTACAAAACATGGTTTGAAACACAGAAGTTGGTAGTGCGGTACATGCGAACCATATATATACATATATATATGTGTGTGTGTGTGTGTTCGTACGTGTGTACGTGTCTATGTATATAATATATATGTGAGTATATTTATATATACTTATATATATATATATCCGACCGTTAATTCTGCTCACTCATTCGTTTTGAGCCGTAACTCCCCATAAATACAGTGCCAATAGAAGTTTCACTTCAATAATAGCCGCATACCGTAACATCGAACGAGCGCTAAGTTTAAAAACTATTACGCGTAACGTTTATCACCGCGGATACATATGTCATTATCACTAACTTTTTTATCTTAATTTTCGTTTAAAAACCTTTTTCAAATGCACTTCCTTCAAAATTGATGAACTATAGTCGTCTTTAATCAGAGTGCACTTATAAGACAGTTTAGAATAAAATATTATTTAAAGTTAAACGAAAGTTCGCGCGTTCTAGTCACAGCCTGGATTTCGAAATGGCTTCCAAACGGTTACTTCGCATTTTAATTTTTACAATTTCGATAACAAACTTCCCGGCCCAAAATGCCGAACATTTAAAACATTATGGTAAATATTATGGGTTGTTTTTAATGATTCGAACAGATTCTTTTCATCCGAACGAAATTATCAAATTGAACTCAGAAATTTTTTCGGAAAATTTTACTCCCACGATACTTAATTAATTTATTAGTAATATAAAGAAAAACAAATTTTAGCGGTGGAATAATTTTCTACAAAATGAAAAAAAAAAGGTTTTAATTGAAGTTCGCTTACACTCGCGGATAAATTACGATCGTCGTCTAATTTAATAGGGACAAATCTTGAAACTGAGTAATAAATATGACAAATAAAAGGCCGAAGCAATGACAAGCCAAAATAGGATAGGGTGCAATTTGATCGAGGCGAGAAGATTTTGTTAATCTGGAAAATTAAAAAAAAAAATTATTGTAAAAAAAGGATATATTTCATCTTTTATGCCGGTTATTAACCTTTTATCGTGTTCACAACACACACACAAATACGCACCTACACACACGCATATTTACTCATATATATCGAACTATAATTCAGTATACATGTATATATATATATATCATCATCATCATCGTCGTCGTCTCGTTACCGAACGTCGTGACTAGCTATGTTTATTTTTACGTACAAAATTAGCTATTCAAGGTACTATTTATATGCAACGCAGATGTGCGTGCATATGATGTTATAAGGAGTGGGGTGCTACTGCCTTCTCCGTGATAATTAAGAATTAAATAATGATGAACACTTTCTATGTCGCTTGTCGGTTTATATATAATGACGTTTCAAGAGCATGAGGTACCTAAGAAATTAATAATAATTATTAAAAAATAAAATGAAAATAAAAATATTCTTATAGTAGTCGAGCGTATTGAAAAGTTCTATAAAGTTAAAAATCGGTTCATCCGGTGAGGGTATACATTTGATAAAATCGGCTGATTTTCGATATACAGATAGTTATAATTACGAAATTTCTCCCCTGATACGTTGGATGTAATAATGATCAGTACAATGACGAGAATAGAATTCGAAACCATATAGCGGTATTTGTAAATAACTGAACTGTGCAAGTAATATGGTCAACATACTGGGAGAACTTTGAAGATATCGGTACCAGCGTGTAAAGCAGCCAACTTGACCGGTTGTTCATATTCGTAGTCGTAGTAAGATAATCGCGTAATAATGGATTAAGACGTCTCCGGAAGACGTTACGCGCTAATAGATATATATTAAAAAAATATTAAACTGCTAGTCTCGATATAAATTTAAAAGTAAAATTTAATCTAGTCGATGTAACATTTCCGTCAATATAATACAAAGATAAAATTATAGCGAGATTTTTTAAGTACATGCGAAAACTAAAAATGGGTGGTACATGCTGCACAGAGACTAAAAATGACATGGCGGAACTGAATATTATGCCTGAAGATGTAGAACAGCGATTGAAATTTAAAAAATGACTGTTTGACTGTACAGAATTCGTTGAAAAGCAGGCAGGAAGAACTGGTATTACCGAAAAGGAAAAAAAAAACACAGTGAAAAGATGAAAGCAGTATGGAAAAAAAAGGAAGAAAAATTACAGGACCCGTTAATAACGTAGTCCATCAGTGGCTAATTCTAAATAATAATAATAATTATATATATATGCATGTGTATATATAGAAATATATGTGTGTATTGTATATGTATTATATACATATATCTTCTTCTTCATCGTTTGCTCGATCCGAGAATCGTGAAATCGTGAACCTTACTTTTCCGAACTTTGAATCGCCATCCGTTTCTGTTCTCCGCGTATTAAATAACCCGGTGAACCGACGTGGTGTTTGTCATTTTTTAATTACATCCGCGTATCTTATGGGCGATCTTCCTTGTTTCCGTTTTCCTTCGGCCATACCTACCAGAATTAATTTTTCGGAAGTATCTTACCGCATAACGTGGTCAAAGTATGTAGCTATTCGTCTGATCACTATATCACATAGACGAATTTCCGGACGAATTTCATTTAGGATTGAGACGTTTGTTCTTTTTTGGATCCATGGGATTCTCCTTCTCCAGCAGAAAATTTCAAACGTATTTATTCGTTAGATATCTTTTGCTTTTAACGTCCAGTATTAAGACGGAGAAGACCAGTGTTTTTATAAGACGTGTTTTGTTATCCATCGTAATGTCATGATACTTCCAGATTTTTGTGAGTTAAGCCAGTGCAAGCTTAGCGACTCCTATTCGTCTTTTAATTTCCTCCGTCGTGGTTCCATCTCTTGTAATTATCGATCCTAGATCACGAACCTATCAACTACTTGCAGGTTGTTTACATATTGTAGGTTATCAGTTTTATTTCGGTCGATGGCCATCACCTTGGTCTTAGCTCTGTTTATTATTAGTACTATGTAGTATGATATCCTTGACGGAAGAATTTTGCCTCTCGAATTCCAGTTTGATATAGTTCATTACGATACAAGATGAAACATAATATGTAGTTTAACGCGATTTTTCCTTTTTTAAATCATTTTAAATTTAATTTAGATGGTTTTAATGATTTAAAATGTCAATTAATGCGCTTATATATATAAATATATAATTTTTTATTTTTTTTATCATTACTTATTACGCCGAAACACTTTCAAATTACCAAACAAATTCAAAAAATTATTTTTTCCGTAGCACTTCTTTCAAATTAACAAGTGAAAAATCGAACTTTGATAAACGAAAAACAGAACTAGATTCTTAGATTTGTTAATCACCCATAGGGTGGAATTTGTAGGAATTAAGATTTCATAATTAAAAGGACGATCAAAAGAGTAATTATGATGTAAGGTTGGAAAGATCAATTATTATCGTTCTTTTGATTGTTTATGGAAACGTTTAAGATTTCAAAATTAAAAGGAGGATCAAAAGAGTGATTATAATGTAATGTTGGAAAGATCAATTATTTTAGTTTTTCTAACACTTATTATGTTATTAAAGTCTAACAAAAAGTTCCTAGTAATTTCCCCTTTATATGAATAATAACTTTTTTATTACAAAACGCTGTATTATAATTACAATTTTAAATGATATTAATAATTTTATAACTAATGCTATCGTAATTTTTCTTTTTTATATTTCATTCATAATAGCACGGTATGCATAAACTTATATATATATATATATATATATGCGTCGCATATAAATAGTGCCTTGAATGCTAACTCATTTTGTAATGTAAAAATAAATGTACAATGACTAGTCACGACGTTTGACAACAAATAATAGGACGATCATGATTATATATATATATATATATATATGTATGTATATATATGTATGTATATGTATGTATTTGTTGACAGGCGGTTTGTTGTTTACATCTCCATCGCATATTATAGACAAGAAATACTTACAACCGAATGACCTGCTGGAAGGTGGATATGATTTCAAAGAACCTGGTGACTATTCGTGCGCTCGAGATTGTATGAAATATCCTGAACCCCGTTTATGCTATTATAAACTATTCCTCGAACAATATCACACTATGGGGCCGTTAGTATTAATCTTTGTTTAGAATTTTATTTCCTATATGCTTCCCATTGTTGTTTGTTAAAATTGAAGTATGTTTCTGGCCAATATTAGTAATAATGATAATACTTTCTATACATGGAGTAGTGATTTAAAAAAAAAAAAAAAATTGAAAAAGTTGCGGGATAAAATCATTAAGCGTTAACGTAATTAATAAGGAACCTTTTCAGGCGTTCTGCTTTCTTCAAATAAAAATTATTAATAGTAAGTAAATAAATAAATAAATATATATATATATCTATATATATATATAGATATATAGATATATATAAAACAATGAAAAAAATAGTAAGAAAAAAATACGTATTTAATTGGTAAGAGATTCGCTAATCACGGTCACTCTTTAGAGAATTTAATTTTGTATGGATTTCTTGTTACAAAAAATAAAATAAAATAAATTATAAATAAAAGTCGAATAAACACAACTATTGTTCTTTTATCTATATGGGGCTTCAATCTTAGGATTTAGTTAAAAGAAATACCAAGCTATAAACAAGTATCCAATTGTAATATGCAGACATAATATGTATACACACACACACAAAAGTACGTGCAAAAAAGAGAATCAATTCCGTGATATATAAAAATTAAAACGTTTTCACATCGAAGAACATAACGTTTCTTAATTATAATTTTATAAACATCTTCCATAATATTTCCTCGTGGGATCAGACTCAGAAATATTGTAAGGACTATTTCATTAAAAAGGAATGTATCCCATCCGGTGCTGTCATACGGTTCGGTAACGCAGATTCTCGCCAGGACACCGCTGCTCAGAAGACTTATTATAACATAGTGTACATACTAACGATTAGTGTTAAATTCTAAAGCAATGGATAAAAGATGAAATCAACAGACAAAAAGTAATAGATGTTATAGTATATAAAGTGGAACTGATCAGGATACATACCTAGCAGAACAAACAATCGATAAGCCAAGCGAATTACCGAGTGGACCCATAGAATTGCTAGGACCTATGCTAAGTAGGTATACGATATACGTAAAATAACTGCCATCAATCTGCAGTGGCTCGACGCAATCAATTAGATTATAGATAATAAGCAGTCTAAACTAAAAAAGTGTGTATTTATGAAAAAATTAAAAACAAACAAAAAAATCATTATGAAATAAATGTAATTATAAAAACACTTTAAAAAACAACAACGACAACCATTTATTTCGATTGAAATGTGTACTACGTGTACATACTTATTTACACAGTATTTTACAATGATGGTGGGTCAATGTTGGCAACCTGTGGCTGCTACGTGGTTTCGGTGGCTTGTGGCTAATACGACCTTTATGGATCTGTTATGCAAATAATCGTTTCAACTTTGATGGCGCTACACGCTATTCCGCGTGAACGATTTCATGGTAAGGTAGCCCGTAGAGGCAACGTCAATTAGGTACCAATATCGGCGCTCTAAATGTGCTGTTGTTTTTCATATGAGGTTTCTTAATTTGCAAGTATATTCCAAAAAGCCGCGCTAGATATCCGTACAACCATTCACAATACTGTCGCTGAAATTCAGCCAAACCACTAAAAACTGGATCACTAGTATCTGTTCCCACCGTAAAATCGGCTGTGGACATTCAAACGATGTTATTTATCGCAACTCCGTTCATACGGAAAACGCCTACGCTATTAGAACGTAAACTACGGTTCCGACGTGTACGCTGTTAAATATTTGATAATTTTTCGATCAACACTCATATCCTTTGAACACATATCAAGAGGGCTTATAACGAAACCGTTCGTTGCAAATAATCATAAGATCGTATGTATATAATAAATATATATATAATTTATAACAACAACAACAACAACAAAGCATATTTGCATAAGTAATAAACATAAAAGAAAATATAACACGGGTTACAAACATAGTTTGGAAAATCATAAAGGTACAGGGAAAACAAAAGTTGTCCGATAATACTGCCTTGCGGGACACCCACAGAGCAAGATTTGTGAGAAAAGACTGCGTTACCTACAGATACGTAAAAAGATTGCCTAAGTAACTATTGATTAAGTGAATTAAGCATGTTGGAAAGTTACATTTTGTCATTTTATAAAGAATACCTGCGTGCCAAGTTGTATCGAATGGTTTAGCAACGTCAAATAGTACCATGCCCATATGCTTATTTAAGTTGAAGTTATGGGTAATAGAGTCGGTTATTCTGCATATTTGTTGGGTTGTAGAGTGATGAGAGCGAAAGCCGAATTGAAAGTTTGGAAATATGTTATTGTTGTCGACATGGGGTAATAATCGAACATAAATCACCTTTTCAGCAACTTTACTTAGGTTGCTCAGTGGACTAATGGGGCGGATGTCGGAAACCTGCGAAGGAGCCTTACCGTGCTTAGGCAAGGCGATGTTTTTGGCAAGTTTCCAGCTTTGCGGAAAGTATCCCAGTTTAAAGATACCGTTCATTATGTCTGATAATACAACAATGGCGGAATGAGGGAGTTTCTTGATTATAAGTAATTATATATTATCAGGGCCTACCGAGTACTTTAATTTCGTTTTTTTGATGATATTGGATATTTCTAGAGGACAAATGACGTTAACACAATTTTGGGTAGTGTTACTTATATGTAGACATGTCTTAGTACTGCGTAGATACCTCTGAACCTCCGACTGGACTTTTTTGGGCTGAAAGCTGGAGGCTAATTGTAAGTTCTGTCCATGAATTTTGAAGTAATGAGCAGCCAGGACCTCTGCTTTTTCTATGTCAGTGTAAACATAGTCACTTGAGGACGGGTTGCAGATGGGCGGAAGAGACTTACTGCGGTGGGTAAGGTTTTTAGTCGCCTTCCAAAGACTATTACCCTTTGGGCTCAGCATTATGAGGAATTTGTTGTACTTTTTATTTTTGTGGTTTTTGAGGCAGTGACGAAGAGTTTTGGTCAAAACAGTCAATAGCTGCTTTAAAAAAGAGGCGACTGGTCGGCCATAATGCTTGGTGAACAATCGTCTGATGTAATTTTTGAATCTGATGAGTGCGGGTAGGTAGTAAATTAGGTGTAGGTGAAGGAACAATGGTCTTTTTAGGTATATATGTCGTTCAATCGATGTCAGAATTAGTTCGACAAAGTCACTTAGGGTTTTGTCAATGTCAGCGGGACCGCAAATGTCAGTGTAAACAATGTTGTTGTTAATGTATTCTTTAAATTTAAGCCAGTTTGCATTTTTGTAATCTAAAACTTTTTTTTTTCTACGAGGAATTTAGTGGTATAAATAGTAATGAGTATTGAATTATGATCGGATGAGAGATCGTTAATAGAGATTAGGTCTGATGTGTTTAGGTTTTTTACAAGTGCTAAGTCTAAGGTGCTGTTTCTGCATCCTGCACGATTGGGAAAATGTGTGGGCTCAGTGGGAGCCACTATGCGAAGAAGGCCATTTAATGATAATTGGTTAAGTATAGTGCCAGCAGAATTATCATTAAAGAAATTCCAACGTCTGCTTTTGGCATTGAAGTCTCCAACTAAAATTACCTTGTGATTGACCCTCATTAACTGCCTAATGTCATTGGCAAAGTTACGCATACGTATGGGCAATTTATATATGGAAAATATAGAAATAGAATTACGACTATGATGATTATTATGATTACTAGTAGCACGAGTGCCGCTGGTAACGAAATAGTTGCTGTTGGTAATGATATTGACACCAATAGCTTGGACACAGCTTAAGTGAGATAGTGGAAATAGTTCTACTTGGAAGTGTTTTTTACGATAGGAGCAACACCACCCCCTCTACGACTTACATCAGCTCTAAATATATTGTAACCCGGAAACTGGATATTGTGTTTGCTGTCCAGCTTGGTTTCAGATAGTGCTGCAACATCAATACGGTTGATGCAGATAAAATGATGAGATAGCCAGAATTACTGAGGATTCGTCTGTTAATATCGCAGATTGGGGACAATCTCTGATTGGATTTTCAATTATATATAAGATAGCATAAAGCTTGGTCGTTTTCGTATTGTTCTTTGACGAATAGAGAAGAAACAAAGCGTACAACGAATCAGATAATATAGCCTATAAGCTATGCGAATTTCATCAATATTGCTTGAATAGTTTTTGAGTTAAATCGGAACAGACAGATAGAAAAACAGACAGTCAACAATTTAAAAAAAATAGATGTTCTGTTTATACGCAATAAAAATAGCCTCAATGCAGTGATTATAATTGAAATATTCGCAAATAATAGACGATACAGTTTTATAATTATTATTGCTATTATTTGGATAGGAATCGTTAAGTTTCATTGAATAAACATTCTGTTATCAGTGAAGCCTTCCAGTTCACATCCGTTATACTATCGAAGTTATACCACATTCGGTCAAATCCTCCATCCGTCTGTGTTTCACTACACTCACAACTAGTATCCACGAACACCCAGACCTCGTGTAACTAGGATTACATTTTTATTTGATTTTTTTTTTAATTATTTTGTTCCGGACATCGCTACCATTTAATCGTACGTAGAATACGGTCTATTGAATTTGCCCTCTCTCTCTCTCTCTATATATATATATATATAAGGTGTTAAGTTAGCGTTAACGACATATAAATTATGTTAGCTTCGTGGGTTTAAAATAGCCGGTGATAATATTCGCTGTATCTTCTTGCGATTGTACTTGTAAATATATGTAATTAAAAAAAAACACGTATTTCTTCGTTACAGGGCGTGTCTCAATTGTCCTCAAAATATATCAGATTGTTACGCTCCCCAATGTATTACTGCCGACGGTGTAGAGAGGTCGGTTCTATCTGTAAACAGACGGATGCCAGGTACAGCGATGATGGTAAAACTGAATTTATCCATTATCGTCGTATTATTCCGGTATTATAATATAAGGACGCTGAAATCACGGCCGGGTGTAGTAGACGAGTATTTTCGGAAATTAACGCAATTCCTTAAGAGCATCTCGCTTAGTTTTCCAATAGACTTCCCGATGTCAAATTCTTAACAACATATGCTTAGTTATTATGACCGGTTTACAATACGAAATTAAGTTTTCGTGAACTTGTTTTTAATAAAGATATCTAAAATATGGTATATTCGAATGAAAATGTTGAGATTTTTCTTGTTATATCACCGCCTTCCATTAAAACATCTAAGAATTAACGTGTCCAAATTTAAAATCGCGTGAAAAAATAATTGTGACACAATTTATTTCGGTTTAAAAAAAAAAAAAACGAATCTAGAAAATTTGCAATCGACAAATTGAGGAACTAGAATGTTAAACGGTTGACATTAAATCGCGGAAATTCAAACGTATTACGTAAGCGAAAGGTAATAAATTAAATTAAGGCGTGCAAATGGCAAAGTTAAGAATGAACAGAAATGACATTTTAAATACTACTTAACGGATGTCGAATATATTACGTCCCGGAGATAAGATAGGAGACGGAAGAAAAATTCGAAACAACTTAAACGAAATAATTCTATTAATATTCTGACTGCTTTTATCGGGGAAAAATCGTTCGAACATTGTCAAAAATAATCAAATAATAAGTGGTGTGGTCCGGAACAGCGAGGGAATATTATAAATACGGAGCGATAAGCGCGCGACCGTAATTTTTGGAAGTAATAATCCATAATTTTTTTTTAATAGGATGCCTTTACGGTTAATCAATGTGAATACATAAACTTGTACTTCCATAGACGTGAACAACTTCTCTAGTAATATCGTCATACGCGGTTGTAAATTCTGAAGATGAAAACAGCGCATTGTGTGAAGAATAACTTAAGATATAGTTCAGAACGTAATATTATTAAAGGACGGTCGAAGAACACGTGATCAGGATTGCAAATTGCACGTTAGTTACCGAGATGGAAGTAAGGAGTTTCTCTAAGCTGCATAAAGAACAAGTAACGTCCGAATCGAATCTTTTAATAATTCCTTAACGCTTAATGTTCTTTAAAAAGTAGAGGAGACACGGTTGTAACCTGCTGTATATTCTTCAAATATGTCTGTTCCCAAACTTTTCTAAGTTCCGACTTGTACGAATCGTACGAATGTACAGAAACTAATACAAAGAATATTACACCTTTTAGAAGACCGCCTCTTCAGCTAATGAACCTAATGCCAGGAAAACAAAAATATACTCGAGCATTCCAGATGTTTAAGTTCTGCACGATGAATGAAATCACGGAAACTGACGTGATTCGTTCAAGAACTAAGTAATTTGTTAAAACAGAATAAAAATGATACTTTAAAATCAATATTGTGGAAGGCCACTAAATCGTTTAAAATGCCGCATGAAATGATTCCTCCCCTTCGAAAAGGTAATGGTGAATGGGCACACAGCAATCTAGATAAGGCGGAAGTTTTTGGGTTGTATCTGAAGAATGTGTTCAAACCACATCCACCTGATACGGGATCACAGCCTTTCTATAATAAAATTGAACGAGAGGTGGGTGCTCCGTTGTCTCGCCGAACAAACCATTTTCTCTAGCTGAAATTATGAAAGTGATAACACTTACCAGTATATAAAGCTACTGGGTATGATCTAATCACCGCGAAGATACTGAAATATTTGCCGTGAAAGGCTACAGAGTATTACTAACCAGCATCTTCAACGCTGTTATTCGACTGGGTTACTATCCTCCGCAATGGAAAATGTCTTAGATTTTATAATGGTACATATAATCTGGTAAACCTATCATCGAAACATCCTTATATCGACCAATTAGCCTCCTAACCACATTACCGAAAGTCTTTGAGTAGTTACTTCTGTCTCGATTAATGGAACCCAATTCCAGACTACCGGTTTGGGTTTCGTCTACGCCGTTCTACGGTAAAGCAAATTCATGGAGTGCGGAAATACGTAAATAATTGTTTCGACAGGAAACGATATTGTTCTGCAGCTTTCCTAGATGTTAGTCAGACCTTCAATCGTGTATGTCACGAGGGATTGCTTTTAAAAATAAAACGCTCTTTGCCACATTTGTATTACATGATTTTGGGCTCATATTTAACAGTTAGATTCTTCCAGATTAAACTCGATATGTATCTGAATTTTATCTTGCTGAGGCTGGCGTTCCACAGCGTTCTGTTTCGGGTCCAATTCTATTTCTCTTGTATGACCTTCCACTTAAATCCAACATTGAGGTTGCAGCATTCGCTAACGACACAGCATTGTTCGCAAGCGACAACGATCCGATAGCGGCGTTAGAAAAATTAAAGGCCAGTTTAAATCACCTATGTCACATTCACAAATAGACGAGATACATGCCCACCTGTTTATCTTAATGGTCTAATTCCACAGGAAAGTAAAGCTCGGTACTTGGCATATGGCTTGTTCGTCGTATAACGTTGAAAGAGCACATTAAGATGAAGAGGTTAAAGAAATAAACACGAAATTGAGAAAGATGTACTTCTGGGTGGACATTCCGAGTTGCCTGTAAAATCGAAATTATTGCTGTATAACGCAGTTATTAAACCGGTGTGGACCTACGTTATATCCATTTGAGGTACAGTATCGATGTCTAAAACATGATGCAATGATGCCAGTCAAAAATATTAAGAATTATAACAAACGCCCTATGGTACATGCGCAAAGTCAACCTGCATCGCGACCTGGGTGTGCCGTATGTGCGTGAGGTAATACAAACAAATAATGAGCGTTACCTGCACAGATTAGAATACCACGTGAACCGACTGGCAGTTGACTAGATAGTGGTAATCCGTAGACTGAACCTTTACACTCCCCTTAAACCTTCCACATCGGTTATTGATTGAATGATATCTCCATTCCTGTCACGACCCATATAGACAAATTGCTTATTGACTTTGTAAGCCAAATTGCAATTTTATATATACCAAAAAAAAAAAGTTTCCATATCCTTTATCTCGTGAGTCTATGAGGTAACCGCCTGGAAACTTCAAAGTTTCTAACAACGCTAAGTCAGTGGTAAATGCGAAACAAAGATAATTTTTAGGCGTTACTAGTATTGAAGAACGGGATCAAGATTGCTGTGCACTTGTGAACGCACCGAAATTCTCTAAGAATATATTATTGAATACAACACGTATCAGTGAAGAAGGATAAATGATCTAGTTCCCAGGAAAGAAGCTCGGTTTTTTATTGGAAAAATTGTACGAGTATTGAAGACGGATGTGTGAATTCACATAATCTCCGCGTGAAATTCTGCAAATCTAGATGTAACTGACGACAGCGTGTATATATTTCTAATTGAAAACCGCCTGTTAAAGTACATTTGATGAACCGAATGATATAGCGGGAAGCGATCTATGTTCATTCTATTAATCAAAACTTTGAACGCTAAATAATTCTGCCTAAACTCTAACGGAAAAATATTTCACTGTACCATTAAGGCCGGTATAGGAGTGCTTGTAACCGCACACAGAGCATAACACGCTCATTCTATACACGATCCAGCTTATTTAATGACGCTACGGATGCCGACCTATAAAACGTACAACTATGCTTAATTTTAGACCGAATTAATAATCTATAAAGGATTAAAAAGATAAATTGTACAGATTACGTGAAATGTTAATTGCGTGTTAGTAGATTATCGATATGTGACCGACATAATTTGTGC
The DNA here is from genome assembly GCA_032883995.1 of Coronaproctus castanopsis. Lineage (NCBI taxonomy): Eukaryota > Metazoa > Arthropoda > Insecta > Hemiptera > Monophlebidae > Coronaproctus > Coronaproctus castanopsis. Next base: position 50,913,680 of record CM065052.1, read on the forward strand.
TTGTATAGTAGAGAAGTTATCGTCGCTGTAATGCCTGTATGTAAAAACAACCGCCATAAATTTCGCGATACTCAGAGGCTATAACTGAGCGCGTATTTACGTAAATGTCTGTCGTAGAAAAGTCGATATAGGAGCAGTGTATGCCAAAAATTTAAAATGTATATAATTATGACGATTATCACAAGGAAGACAGTTAGTCCGAATAATCAGCTTTCCGAGCTGAGCATAGAGGAGAGATGGAATTATATGCAAGTAAATGACGGCTAGAATAGCGATTGTATTGAAATGTAAAGGAAATCTGAATAAGACGGCAGATAGCGCTGAAGCCATTACCTGGTAAATTACGAGGTATTTTTAAGATATATTTGACGTAAAAAGTCGAAAGATAAAATTACACTCTTCGGGTTATTCATTAAATAATTTACGTCGACCGAAGAAAAAATTATGAGATAAATCGATTCAGTCACTTACAGCTTATTATAGCGAGTAATAAATTTAAAAAAAAAAAAAAAACGATATTTTTGTACGTAATTATTAACGTTTACGCTAAAAATATTAGCGCATGTAATTATTACCGTTAAATTATTCCATACTAAAAATGACGTGGTTTATTTCCGCGACTAAAAAGATAAAATATGGTTAGTAAATATCTAAAGAAGAAAGAGAAAGAAACATAGGAAGGTCTAGTAGAGAATATTTAAAAACGGAAAGAAACAAAGAGAAGCGTATGAAAAACAGAGAAAGAGAATATTTAGAAAAACGGCGAGTAAGAAAAAGCTATATACAATTATAATATAATAGGATCTTAAGAAAAAAAAAGGTTCAATTTCCATTAGTTACGTATTAGGGTGTCCTCGTAATATATATATATATATATATAATATACTCATAAACGAAAAATCCACAATAGTGGACGTTTATTTATTATTTACACCTTCTGGCGGGGGATGCGTCCGATACAGTGCAAATTTAAGCTAGGCAAGGTTCTAGGGATCCTTGGCCAGACAATTGTTCAACCCCATTGTTCGATCGAAAAGGCGCTTGGCCGAACGAAGTAAGATTTCCTGTGCACAGAAACAAGTTGCAACAAAGCATGAAAATGGATGCCATAAATCTCCTCGACACCAGACTAGGTGATAGATGTCTATAAACTATGTTATCTAATAACATAAATTGTAGCATTATAGTATATTATGGGTTAAACATTGACTTATTTTTTAAGTTAAATAGACATTTAATTGTATTTGCTGAATACTTATCATTGTAACATACTTTTAAAAAACAACAGTGTCAATAGTTGAATAAGTAAACAAACTTTAACGATAATTTGATCGAAATTAGATGATACATATATATATACTTTAATCCCCGTGCATCGACTTATTTATATAAAATCCGAATTTTCGTTTTCTCGCTGTTAGAATCTGGTATTTCCGTTAGATTCTCCTGGATTCCTGGACATCATTCTGGTATATTTGGCAATATAGCGCGGTGTGCTCATTCCATATTTAACAGATCTTTTGTATCTCCTTAAATTTGCTCGTAAAGAATAACGGAATAATATCTTTGGTCTAATCTTTATATGTAGCCTCCATATTACAGATCGATCTAATACCGATAAAATCGTGGTTTAGTAAGGTAAAAGTATCGAATAACCTACTTCGATGTTTCGTTATTGCTTTATGTAGATTACCATTTGGAAAAAATTGTCTTCCATCGTCCTTATACTAATTTAATCTCATAAATTCTCACTTTTGCTCTCGTCCTGACGATGACAACAAAAATAATTTTTGTAATGCTCTTACTACAGCTCTCGACAATCTTTATTATACAATCAAATTATATCTCTCATAGTACCCCATTGCCAATAAATATGTCTTAGCTACTCATTATTAAACACATTCGTGTATATTTAGCCATTTATATAATTGCATTATATTGATTAATGTTTAATACATCCGTTTAAATAATTTTATACCAAGCTGGGTGAAAAAATCCGGTGCCCATTGAAAAATTAAAAGGCCGTATGGCTAAATACGGTATTTAATCGATAAAAGTACTTTAACGTGCGGTACTGAGAATGTTTATTCAAGATCAAACATTCTCGTTCGATAATGCATTGGTTTCAACGTACCACCAATATGTTCATTATATATATATATTACGATAATTCGTAAACTATAAGCGTTCGGGTTTTATAAACGCACAGGAAAATATTGCTTTATGTGTATATGTGGTTTGCAAGTGTGTATGTATACGAATGTTGTGTGTGATGTATTTGTGACGTGAGTGAACAAAAGATTGTATTTTATCAGTCGCGCGTTACTACGCATAGGCGTTTTATTTTTATGCGTCTAAAAATTACTCTGAATCAAACAGAAACTTAAAATAAGAAATTTGAATTTGAATATAATCGTCAAATACGCAAGTGCAATCTGGATGCGTAAAGCACTTAATCGGATGGACTGGAAACAGCTGAGAGAAAAATATGTAAACGTTCAATAAATTGGAAAATGCTCGTTTACAGGCCTAATTCCCCTAATTAAACATATTAGTATTAGTTTAGCATTAAGGAAAGGTATACATAACAATATTAGTCTAGCATTAAGAAAAGTTATACATATTAATACTAGTTTAGCGTTAAGAAAATAATATTTGTAAATTTTAATTTAAAATGGGAAATACAGGCTATTGTAATTGTAATATATATATATATATATATACATAATGAATGATTAATAAGTAAAGAATGATGTATGTAAACAAACGTCAGTTATATTCTAAATAAATCGAAAAAATCTTCAAATCTGAACTATGCGATTTTAGGCTTGTTTAGGTGATCATCTCGTGTTCGATGTTATAAACGGTATGTCTGGCAGATCGGTAACTATACATTCTCACGGCATGTATCAAAGTCAAAGTCAGTACATGGATGGAGTACCTCACGTAACGCAATGTTCCATAGACGATCATCAAACGTTTCGGTACAATTACACCGTGGATACGTGCGGCACTTTGTTCTATCATTCGCATTCTGGTAAATACTTCGAGCTAAAGCTCGTTGTAAACAATTCTCTTATTTTTTTATTATAAAATTACACCGAGTAAAACAAAGACTATCTAACCATTTTTTTTTATGAAACATTAGGTGAAATACCCAGAGCTGATCCCCACTGACGTTTGTCTAGAATGTTTGCAATAAATCAAACGTCTCTGCACGGTTGATTTTGTTTCTAAAGCGTTTTATATAGTTTACGCATTTCTGTTCAATAGATTCTTACAATATAGGACCATAAAGTTATATAGGCTCAACAGTTATATTGTAAATTATAAACTCGCTCTCTAAAAAGAAGCCTCAGTATTTTGTGAAGAACATCCAATGGAATTACCTTTGCTTGCTATCAAATCTGTACTGGTGCTCGAACGACTAGTTGGCCTTGTGTTACCCCTCATTTTCCGAGCAAAATAGCTGCTAAAACTTTTCTGCTTACCTAATATGAAATTTTCCTGTTCAATCAATGTGACCAGAAATTCGTGCTTTGTACAGCTTAGGAATATATCGTCATGCTCTGTCATATGCTTTTTGAAAACGTCAAAGAAGATAGAATATAAATGCGCGCGGTTTGTAAAATGTTTTCTGAACTCTGATATGGAGATTTACAATAGCTTGAACTGCTGAGCTATACTTGCGGAATCCATATTGGTGTGGACTGAGTATGTTATTCATTTCCAATGTTGAAATTTGAACAATTTTTTCTAGTAGTAGTCCAAGTGCAATTGTTAGTACAATAGACCGATATTTGATTGTTTCGTTTTTTACTTTTACATTTTTAAATGTTGAAATTACTATAGATATTTTCAAATTTGTGGAGAATATTCCCTCATTCCACAGTATGTTCAGGTCATTTAATATATACAGTTTAGCTGATGAATGTAAATAATTTGACATGACAGGATGAACATTGTCTGCGAATGACGAATCGAGAATATAATTTTTAATACAATGATTTTTTATTGTCATATGATAAGGACTATTTTTTTGAATAAGAGCGGGTGAGGACATAGTGTAGCCAAGTGTTCAGCTTCGATGATAATTTCTTGTTAGAGCTTCGACATATTCTTCTACATGACCAAGTGGTTCGTAGTGTATTTTTGTCTTCCAAATGAACGTTAAACAATTGGCTTCCTTTATATTCGATTTCCGACACCTTTATAATTGAAAATTAGGTATAACTGTTGCAGAGATCCTTGTGACATTTCCAGGCAATTTGATCGATCAGGTCGATAAATGTTAGATCAATTGAAGAAAAACATATCCTGTTTTTGAATAGATAGTTTGTTTAGTAAGACGATGTCTTGATTATTAATGCGTACGTTATTAATTCGGTTCCCTCTTAAATTTTTAAATATCTCGAGCCGCATGTATAGCCGTAAAAAGATGAATTACTCTGGTAACTGTTTTATAATATCTTCAAAGTCGTATGTCGAGGTTTTGTTGGTTTTACATAATGTGATAAATTTACACGAATGCGTTGACTACAACTGTAACAAATTAAAAATCACAAGTAATTGAAAATGGTATAGCTTGTGGAATGGGAATCACGTATCGAGGTTAAAACTCCTCCTGCTGATATTAAATAAAATAAGTCTTACCAAAATACTTGTAAATGCGAAGTGAAAACCGTTTAGTTCCAAATAGGACTCTTGGATGCATATTAATGGCGGTTGGTATTGAGCTATCGGTGTGTTTGCAATTTGACCAAGTACAAAAGTTATTCCATTGGAGTTTTTTTCTTCATGGTTCGTTACATTCGCTTCTGAGTCGGAACTACAAATCACTGCGTTAACCTGCCTAATAAATAACTATTAACGCCCTATTCTATTATGAAGTTTTCCAATGTGGACAATGAATTTATAAGTTTTTTAGGAACAAAATTCATCAGTTTAACTGTCTTAATATAATTCGTTTCCCAGAAAATAACAAACACGAAATCCTTTACGTACGATTTTCATTAAAACTATTTTTTATTCAATATTGCTGACAAACAGTAAACAATATTTATCCGACTTCTCACAGTGTTTCAAATGTCGGATGGAATACAAGGTCCTTTGATTATACGATGCACCGAAAGGCCTGGTTTTCGCAGTTTATACGATTACGATTTGCATTCTCACGTTATCATGGTTCAAGATTGGTTACACATCATATCCGACGCTAAATATCCCGGTTACAATAACTACGTACCGTTGGTCGGATTATTGCCGGATTCTTATCTCATAAATGGCCGTGGACGGTATAATGTAATTCAACTTCACTTTTATATTTATACGTCACCATGTTGCTTAGGTTAAAAAATTAGAACGCATAGAGAAATGATGACGAATGCTGCTAAGGTATAACGAGGATAATATCACCATCGCGGCTCGCGGTTTGAAAACTAAAAAGTTACTAATCCCCAATAAACAAATACCGATTCATCTGAAACCAAAGTGTGCAATCAATGCGTATTACCACTTACATAGAAACATGGCTGTATACGAAAACGAATATGAAAAATATAAAAAGGACAGCGCACGAAATAGTAATACTTAATATAAGGCTACCTTATCGAAAAAAGAACACCCGAATAGGACAATTAACAGATAGCGGCAACGGGTCTTCCAACCGTGGTCTATGGATAAAGAAAAGAAACAAGGAAAGCCTATGACGCGTTGGTACGACGATATAGAGAAGTTTGCTGGTAAAAATTGGTTAAGAAAAGCGCAAAACAGAAATGATTGCAAGCACTGAGGAAAACTTTCATTCATATAGTTAAAGGCACGTCATGATCGTGAAGGAAATACTTCTTTTTACAGGAACGTATTACTCCGATATTAAACAGTATGATTTCATTGATAATTAAGTGATCGTCTTAAATTCGAGTGGAATAATGCGCACAAAAGAAGTTACCGTCTTAACATGATTATATCGATGCCAGCACATTACAAACTGCGCCGCGTTGTAAAGTGAGATACGAATTATCAAAACTGACGAGACCTCGCGGACGAATTTTTTTAAGAACAAATTTCGCCCAGATCGGATCTATTAAATTTTTTTTTTTAATAATATTTTTTTAAAAGAAATTGTTGATCGTGTTCTTTGCAATGTGATATTCTTTTTCATTTTGTATTCTTAAATATTACCGTGAAAACGTATTGAATGTATTCAAAATTATATATATATGTGTATGTGTGTGTGAGTGTATGGGCACGTATGTATTTATGCATGTATAAATTTTGGAACATGCGGAATTTTTCAGGACACAGTAATAAAAACTGATACGCCACTAACTGTATTCAAGATAGCCCGATTTAAAAGATACAGATTCAGAATTATAGCCGGAGTTCATTTTACGCCTCCGTGCGTTATAACTGTCGAAAGTCACACGATGACGTTAATCGCAGCCGATGGTCAGCCTATCAAACCAATTAAAATCGGTTCGTTAATGTTGTTTTCCGGTGAGTTAAAATATTCTTTAAAAAATTCTATTTTTACCCAAATTCTTTCTAACTACTTTAAACGAAACTGTGATAATAGTATTTTATTAATAATTATTTTAATAATTACCATTATCGTGGTAACAGCAAATAAATAATAAAATATTATTAATATTTTTAAACGTAATTAATAACAAATATATTTCAACAATTGTGAAACATTATATTTCTATTTTGTCAGTAATGAATTTTTAAATAGAAACGTGCAAAGAATATACAACGTAATTATTTGTATGAATAAACATGTAAGTAAACAAAAGGAAAAGAAATGTACGTATACACATTATATATATATATATATGTGTGTGTGCTTGTGTGTGTATGTTCATATATATTTGCATATAATATATCTGAAAACTCCACGTATTTTTACTATCCATTTTTAGTTTTTATATTGCGGATACACATACATTTGTAGACACAGCTGTAGTTACTATTCATGTTCTCTGTATTTTATTTATATCTAAATAGAATTGACAACAAGAACGACAGAAAACCTTTTAATTTGATAGTGGATGCAGATTTTTATCTTTTGAAATAAAGCTTGCGTTATCTATAATGGGAACGGTATAGAAGAAAATAGAAGGTAATAATAAAGTATCATCACCTCCAATAGATATCTCCATTGTTAATAGAATCTCCTTGAAACAGAAATTTATATATAAAACTTATATATACGTGCGTATATAATATATATACATCAATGCCCACTCGGCATCGAGTATTGGGCACCCTTATTTGTGTTTCCTGACGTGGCTGAGAAGTCCAATTTTAGCAACATACTACTTTCCGCAATCGTTATATATGTAAGGGTCCTTCGTCATGCAAGTTATTGATTTTTTGACACCTATTGAAATGCCATCTTTCAAATTAGTCAATATATTAGTATAGATATTAAACAACAATGGCGAGCATCCTTACATCACGCCATTGCCTAACCTAAAGTTAGATGTTGTTACATCGTTAACAGATACAACAGCCGAACTCCTTCATTATAACTGTAACCTTATAAGGTGTTTGTTTTTCGTTTTCTTCGGATTTATCGACGAGGCAAATATTTTATATACATTCACTAGTTTATGAATAACATCATGTAGACCTTGTAGGGTGTGTGCTACTACAATGAAGTCATCTGTGTGTTGTAGGTTAAAATAACCTTTCGTACGAGCCTTAAATCTATGTGTGAGCCTCCATCGAATCGTCACCACACGGCTACTTTCGCAGTCTGCAACACCTTGAATATTATATGGTATACAGAAAACATATATAACTACGGAGCTAGAAAACACATCGTTGTTTTACATTAGAGTTGTTTTTGAACGATTCAATTCTACAGCCTCCATTTCCATTATTTTCATGTAACAGCGATAGAATTTCTACAAACTTTCGCGTGTATATCCGGCTTTAACAATGCATCAGCAACTGCCTATGTACTGTGGCCAAAGTTTTATTAATTTCTACAATGAAATATACAAATCTACGTTCTGTTTTTGGTATTTTTCCTGCTTATGCCTTAATGAAAATTTATAGTTCCGCAACCTGGACGAAAACCATTCTGCATCCCAGGATGAATAATTTTGAGAACTGGAGCAATCCGATGGAATTATTGCTGCTTGCTAAACGTTTTTAAAAACGGTTGTATCCTTCTATATGTCCACGAACAAATTATGCAATACATATCATAATTGCAGTCTGCAATTTCAGCATATCTAACCGTATGATATCCAACCCCGCGGATATCTCTGATTTCATACTTCGTCTAGCTTAATATAATCATCCAAGTCCGTTATCTTCGGAAAATCATTCAAAACAAACATGTCTACTTTAGTAACACTGTTTCAAAATGATAATTTCGATCTACGTGCAAATTCTACTTGGTCTTTTAAAGGTACGTTTACATATGGCGACGGTCTAAAAACTCAATTTTACGTGCTTTTTCTTCGGAAATTTTTTATTATAGCAGCGACATCTAACTGAGCAGACGTTGGTTTAGCGTAACGTTTAAATAACCGATGTCCCTTGATGAACGCTACTATATTTACTTGTCTATAATCTGTGGAACATTCAGCGCCCCTCATTGCTGTAGTAACACGTATTTCGCGTGCATGCTCCCGATGTACAATGGCGAAATATATCATATGCCAATGTTTGGATCTTAGATACATCCATTTTCGTGTATATATATATGAATTTATATTTTATATTATTCTCCTAGTCTGTTGTCGGTACATATACGCTGATGACAATAATAATAGTTTCATCCTCCAGCTTCAGTATTAATTTCGTTAGTCTTGCTCCATATGTTACAGTGCCAGTAATGATGAAACCTGCATACTGACGTCTAAGTCTAATACCAACACCATGAAGATGTTTGTGCCCAGGCGGATAACCGTGTCGAAAGAGCTCATACTTACTTACGAGCTTATAAATCCAGTCGTTTCCAAGTAGCCTCGTCCCACACATAGCTGCTACATCAATATCATATGTATTCAATTCTTCTACTAAGTAAGAACTTCTCCTTTATGACATACTCTCGTTTTCTTTCAGAGTTCTTACATTCCACAGTCCGAATTTTAGATTTGTCATTTTGTCATTATTCTTATCTCTGATCCAAGTATCGCTGGCCAAGATACTGTGGAATAGCCGATTTTTATTCTAGCCCCTTCCGCATTCACGGAAAGCAGCTGGAATCCTAAAGAGACCCACCTAGTCATACATCCAACTGCCAAGCCCAACTGCTATTTCAATCCAGCTGTAAGCGACCATATAGGACATATTGCCAAACGTGTAAGTACAGCTAGTATTGTAGCCAACCGGGCATGCTACCCCCGGTTTAGATAACCACCTCATTGTTTAAAAGAAGAAGAGGGAGGATGATGATGTACAATGGTAACGATTAAGGGAAGTTACTAAAAACAGTGAATTTACGCATACAACTCCGCTGCTCCTATACAGCTACGAAATGCGGTTCAGTTGCAAACGGTAGACCAAAACAACTGGAGTGTAATAGCTGAGGCATTACTGCGGCCATAGAGACTAATAAAGAATAAATTATGGATACAGGAGGGATAAATTGCCAGGGTTGCACCCTAGCATATATATGATATTATTTATATTAACATCTAAAAATAAACTGAGTATTAATTGAATTAAATTTTTGTCTACTTAGTATTAGAAGGTTGTATACTATATGATTATATTTTGTATAGTTTTATTATTGATGCAAAAAATGTAAACGATGGTCCCCTAAAAATCGCTTTAATTATATTTCTCCTGCTTTCCTTTTGTTAGTCATCCTTTACTCCTGTTTAACTTTGTCTAGTAATTCGATTTCTTATCTATCCTGATTTTGAAAAATGTTCCGTCTGCAAAAAGAATTCTAAACGAAAATTTTACAAAAGACAAATAGGAAACGTAGTTTAGCATCGATGAATGATAATTATACTACTCTGCGTGTATCACGAGAGAAACCCATTGCGGTTGAAAATGCTAGATCCGAAAAACATGTAGCACGTTGGCAGTGGATTGATATGAATTTAATAAAATACCCGGCTATTATGATCATTGTGTCCAGCGGGATATAACATCATCATCATTCCATTTTACAATATCATTAATTTTACAAATCGGAGATTGTATTTACAAGTTTTGTAAATGCTAGTATCTTAACTGTTCCTTATTTATATTTCGATGTACAGGGGAAAGATACGATGTAGTCATTAGAGCGAATCAAAAATTAGGTTCCTATTGGATCCAAGTTAAAGGGTTAACTGGAACTCCACATGTTTCTCAACAAGCAATTTTGCAATATCTCAACAGCAATGGCACTGAAACTGGTTTGCCAACTACCCCATCGACCAACTCTAACTTGCCGTTCAAAACACCGGTTTGTGGTTTCTTTATTTATAAAATATAATCCAGTTTTTTGTTTATGGTTTTTCTTTTTGTTAGTACTATTGATAAATCGTACAATGAATAATCGCGATATAATTGTAAAATTGTAACGAAGAAAACATGTGTTGCTTATTTTCCAATTCGGTACATTCGAATTTCACCGATAAAATAGCAATTAACGCATGAAAAAATATGAGATGAGAAATTTTATTGAGAGTAAAATCCAAAAAAAATAACTCACGTTTTTCATTCTAAGTAGTTTCTTAAATATATGCGTGCAAGAAATCAGAAGTCTTTGCACTTTAGAGGAGACTAGTTTCAAAAAATTAACTAATCAACGATAGATATATGAAGACAACAGTGATTTTTCTCATAAAAATCAATTTTTAAATAAATGCGATATATTATTATATTCAGGATCCCATTCAGTTTTCTTAATTAGACAAACACGAAACTATTATTCAGGAGATAACATTTACGTATTTGGTACATACTTGAACTGATTCATCTAACGATACGATGAAATAAAAGAACTGCGAATAGAAAAGTGTTGCAGAATGTAGTAGACGTAAAATTCGGCAACCTGATGTAGCTAACAAATGAATCCATTTAGCCAAGAACAGAACTAGATGCCTTGAAATTGTGATCAACTACAAAGAATGATATTTTTGAACACAGGCTAAGCAGATATCATTATCAATTTATATTTCAGAAAGATAAATATCCTCGTTCTTTATTGCACAACTTTCAAATATAATGTATCACAGTGATGCATCTCTAGATCGCACGAATTGAATATTGAAGCGATGTTTTATTTGCGAATAGCCAGTTTTTTTTGTTATTGTGTATCTATCTTTTCTTTGCGTAAACCTTTTGTTCCGACAGGAGATTACGTTTCTTGTTTTGTTCGTAGATAGCCAACGATGTGACTAGCGGATGTGATCCTGCCAACGCCTCCGTTATATGCGCGGATAAATTTCAAACTAGGAGCCGCATTCCAAACATGCTATTGAAACCTGAACCAGATTACAGATTGGTAGTTAATTCGAATTACAACGTGTTCACCAACCAAGAACTGTTCCAGTCTGAAACATACGATCGTTTCTACTGTAAGCAATTCCGGATAATTATAGAAATCGTAATAATAATCGGATCGCATTGAATCAAGTTGTATTTATTTATAATACATCTGAATAAATAATTATTGTAATCATAAATTTTTGGAAAGTAGTGAGTAAACAATAATTCATACATTAATTTTTCTCTACTATATTCACGCATAGCTTCATCAGTGTACATGCGTCACATCGACATCGTATTTCCCTGCGTATTTACACAATTATATATATATATATATATATATATATATATATATATATATATATATATATACCCCGAGCATAAATATTTACAAGATGCGTACAAATGACGTAAAAAACAGATTTTATTTAAAAATATAATACACTTTAAAATTTAAGTAATGCCTTATTGAACGTACGAAATCATAATGTATACAAAATTTAAATCCTCAATGTTAACATAAATTTTACTGATCAATCAAAACCATTTACATATATTCACCCGTAAGTGTTCACACACACATGTATATATTTACAAATATTCATTCGAAAATTCTCAAATACACGCATATATATATATATATATATATATATATATATATACCAAATATCATAACACAGTTTAATCACTAAAAGTTTTTTATTGCAAATATTTTCGACAGTTACGTCATTTTCAAGCATACACCATAAATATTACATATGAATTATCAGAAATGTTTATATAACGACAACTTAAAATTTGATATACATATTTCATTAGCCGGGCGTAATTTCACTTTTAGATTATTCGGGCCTTATACGACAGATTTCTGTCAGGTGCATAACTGGCAGTCTGATAATACAATGGGGGGTTCCAGGTTCACTACAGCCAGAGGCAGTATGCTCAAGGAAGCACTGGAGCGTCATGGCGCTAATTATTATAGCAACTACGTATTAATCAACTGAAAAAATAAATTGTCGTTCTTTTAAACTTCTTTGTTACTAAAGGAATTTCGTCTATTTATACTGATATTAATTCAGGGTGCGATCTTTCTTCTGATCACACCACAGTTATTCTCAATTTCGGAGACTCTAATATATAACGAGGAATCAATTCTCGTCTATACGAAGACATAACAGACTGGGAATCGTTCAATTAATACCGTGACATTACAATTTCGCCTAAATAACCTTGTCGACCTCGACAATGCTGTTCCGAAAAAGCGGCAACACTCGGCATTCCGACCATCAGCGGGAATACAAATGATAAACATTACCTGGCTATAGTTGGAAAGCTCATGAGAGAAAAAAAATACTCAAGCAATACTCAAGCGGTTTCAGACTAGGTATCCGGTAGATAAAACGGTGCTCAGTAACTAAGAAAACGCTAATTGATATTAAAACTCTTAATAATAATTATTATTAGTAATCACAATCTTCGCTCCTAGCATGCGAAATCAATAACTTCTTAAAGACTTGTATATTTTCGCCGAATCAAGTCAACCTAACTACAGGAGGTCAAATGCTTACACAAAACGCTGAAAAGAAAAAATAGAACAGCTTTTGATTTATGTACCACCGAACCAAGTTTCCGAGTAATTAATACTACGTAGGTTACTCCTATGTATTCGAATAAACAATATACACATGCAATCATGCCTGTCTGAAAAAATTTGTAATCAACGAAACCATCTATTTTACTCAGGTTTTAATTCAAAATACGGAATTTCCACCTTCTATACAAAATCACGCTATTTTATTAAACTCTCCTAGAGTTCCGGATAAGAGAATATAAATATATAGTTTCCGGACAATTATCCACTTGACCTGACGTGTAAGGAGACTTATTTCCAAATTCCACCGTAGTTTATTATACAATGTAGCTTCTGATTATACATGTGTGCCTTATTAAAGTAAGACGATGAAACCATGCATTCACTTTGCATTTCAACGAACACAAAATTTAATACATAATATTAGTAAACGTGATCATAAACAAACCAGATGTATAATAAAACACAAACTATAAATATTCAATTAATTTAATATTCAATTTTAAACCTCTTCGAAAAGTCTTAATAATAAAATTAACTTTCTCAACCGGACATTATTTATAATTTAATCGAATATTTCCTAGTCGTGTCAAGTTATCGAACGAAAACAACTACTATAAATTGCTGCTTAAAGAACGATTAGGTAATGGAGCAAAATAAAATTGTATTATTTGGAAATATATATATAAAATTATATTATTTAGACATATATATAAAATTATTATTTGTTCTGTTACTCGGCTCCGTAAATTTGTTCTTTGTGTTTTGTTACAGTACCGGCCGGTGGACCATCGCTAGGCAGTGCACCGTTTACAGATGACTATAATAACACCAGCAACATTTTCACCCCTTACCCGATTTTAACTCAAAACGATCCGATTTCGTACAACTTGAGATGTACGGAAAATTGCTTTTCCAGGTACTGCGAATGTTTACACTTGTATCAAGTGAAGCGCGACAAACTTTTGGAAATTGTCGTGATAGATGGTAAAAAGTATTTTACTTTCATGTATATTTAAAGTATCGTTAGTAGCATACGATAATAAGTAGAGCTTCGGCGTTCTACTCGCATGACCTGAATTCGAACCTCGCCAGAAATAAAAATTTCTTACAGCAAAAAAGTCCTCTAGCTAACTGTCCACTTCATTGGTTGGTTACCATTTTACAGAGTAATGCAAAAAAAAAAAAACTAGAGGCGACAAATCATCATCATTGCACTGTTCAAGAAGCACCGCTACTGTATCAACGCCGTCTATTCCGAACAATAACAATAAGGATAAAGGTCCGTCCATGAAAAACGATGCACAATACAGGATCTATCAGCAGACGTAGTTGTCTCACATCTTCGACTTCATGCTCTCCTTAGTAACATCGGCTATTACGAAAATTCGTTACCTATAAACGAATGGAAATAAATCAAGTCGTTTACAAACGGTGGCGTACGGAGCTCTAGTTAGTTAAACTATTACAACACCTTTTTCAGTTCGACCTAGGTCATTGAGGAAAGGTATAACGACCACTAATATTTCGAATGAATCACAACAAAGAAATGAAGAGTCCTCAGTATTCTGCACTGAAATGTTTCAAAACGACAATGGATCCTAGGTCGATGTATAGGATATGTTGACCTGTACAGCGACATACAATGCATCACCATTAGCAGAATTTTACAATTACTTTACGAAGTTGAGAAAATCAATGGAATACCATTATATTAAGCGAAGTCGGATGCAGATGTACTACAATGAAAAAGAACAAGCCCGAGCAAATAGAAAGACAGTTCTATGAAAATGGACATGAGCTGGTGGCAATCTCGATAATACATATTTTTTAAAAAAAATCTTCCGTGCCATGTACTGCAAACGCTAAAGCACGGAATGTATTATTCCGTTATCATAGGTATGCAGATAATTTAGTGCGAACGAGGAAAGTTATAAGAGTATTTTCATTTTTAGCCAAAAGTATTTTTATTTATTTATTTAATGAAGCCACACAACAGTTAACAGCCAATTATAGTGTAGGCTTATAAATAAAATAATACAATTAATAATTTTTTCTGAATTATAAAATTAAAAGTAAAAAAAAATAAAATACAAAAAAAATACATTGAACACATTCACCAGCCTCACACCCATTAAACACAACAAAAAAACTACACTCATTCACAAGTCTCACACTCATTAAAACATACATCATTCACACCCCATTCACGCAATCTTACTCGAAATAAACGGATGAATAATCTTCAACAAATTAATAAATACAATATAAACCTTAACGTATATACTACATGTACATTAGTAAAGGAACACATATACCAAACACACACCACATAATAACAATATAGAACCATTAGACAACAGCGAAAGTCCTGATCTCATCGCAAAATATGTTCCGGAAGCAACTTATTAAAGAAATATCTGTTATCAAAGTATATATCCATACAGGGAAATATGTTCAAAAGAGAATTATATAAGCGGAAAGCTGACGGCAACGGAGAACTTAAACCGAGGTTTGTTCGTGCACGCGGCTCACTAAAAAAACGATTCGATCGCCTATTTGGTCTTGGTACAACGTAGGAGATGGTTGATATTAAATACTCACTATTAACTCTACCGTTGCATACATCATGAATAAACCTTAATTTGGCTATTTTCCTTCTGTACTGTAAAGACCTCACATCCATTATATTTCTTAATATATCGTAATTCATATATTTAGGGTAAATACCTGATATACGGTAATATAGATATTTTAAAAATTTACACTGAACTTTGTCAATTAACCTAATGTATTTATTATAATACGGATCCCAAATAATTGAACAATATTCTAAAGGATTACGCACTAATGCATTATAAAGCGACAATAGCGTCCATGGATCTCTAAACACATATGAATTTCTTATAATAAAATCTAGCATTTTATAAGAGCGATTAACAACATCGCTTAAATGTATTGAAAATTTTAAATTGTCATCAATATTAACTCCGAGATCCCGCACCACAGATTTTTTAATTATCCGCTTACCATTCATCGTGTAAGTGAACGAGTACCTATTTCTATTTCTACAGAAACTCATGTGGACGCACTTATCATAATTGAAAGGTAAATGATTTTCTTTGCTCCACAGAACCAGCTTATCTAGATCTGTTCGTAAAGATTCACAGTCAGCTAGTGAAGATATAGGAGCATAAATTTTGAGATCATCAGCAAATAAAAGAAATTTTGAACAAAGGTTCTTTCCAATATCATTGATAAAAATTAGAAATAGAAGGGGACCCGAATTCGAACCTTGTGGGACCCCTGAAGTAGGTGAATATGTATTAGAATGGTATAGCTCTATAGGATTCTAATAATATTATAAAATCTTTTGACAGTCCAAGCGACTTTAGTTTATTCAGTAGATGTGAATGACTAACCGTGTCAAATGCTTTACTAAAATCAGTGTAAATACTATCAACTTGTAAACCACAATCCACGAATCTAGAAATCTGATCAGTGTATGTAACTAGATTTGTCACAGTGGACTTGTGCATCATAAATCCGTGTTGCTCA
The DNA here is from genome assembly GCA_032883995.1 of Coronaproctus castanopsis. NCBI lineage: Eukaryota > Metazoa > Arthropoda > Insecta > Hemiptera > Monophlebidae > Coronaproctus > Coronaproctus castanopsis. Next base: position 50,930,280 of record CM065052.1, read on the forward strand.
GGCATAATTTTAGTCAGTAAATAACTGTTCAACCTAACGTATATTATAGATTCTAATAATTTAGCAGGTGTACAGAGTATAGAGATAGGTCGATAATTGGCGATCAGCTGACGATCACCCGATTTATATACCGGTATTATTTTAGATGTTTTAAGAGAATTAGGTCAAATGCACTGTTTTAATATTAGATTAAACAGATACACTAAAGGCTTTTCTAATAAATCAGAACACAATTTAAATATAAACGGTGGCAAGTGGTCATATTGCATTAAGTGTGTTAGAAAACTGTAACGAAGAGTGAATAGAGTTATATAGAGAACAGTGGAGTAAAGTATGAACTATAGTGATTTGAACATTACAGGTTAAACAAGTAGAAGGATCGGTTTGGGATAGAATGTAAGAATAAGTCAAACGAGTGTGACATCACTTCATTCTGTCTTGTGCGATGAACACGATGAATCAGATACCACTTTGCTGAGGTAAACCGGAAAACCTGACTGTTGCTGGTTCCTTAAATTTATGGAACATCCAGCGACGCATATCTGAACATGTTGCTGGAAATAATTCTGCAGGAGACACGAAGACGGCTTCTGTCGCAGTTCGCTCTGCTTCTTCATTACTTCCACATCCCCTATGACCAGAAATCCAAAGCACATGGGTCTGCAGATTTTGCTCGCTGATTGTAGAATTTATTTTCACAACCAATGGATGCATGTATGTGGAATTTTCTTTCAGCTGTTTGATCGAATATAGCGATGACAACTTTCTCCTCATTTTTAAAAGATGCAATTAATATAGCCTGCAGAATTTAGTCCACAACAGGACAGTATAATACGGCGGAAGTGGGTAATGGACCGTGTCATCATTACACACGACATCGCAGCTACAACGATCTTCAGTTTTTTATTCATCTGTATTCTTCTGCGTCGTTGTCTGTTTTCAGACATCGTGACAATTATAAGCATTTTTAAACTATTTTTCGCCATTCATTCCGATTCTGGGCCGTTTCCGTCAGTTGATGTATGATATCCTCGCTGTATGTAGAATGTAGTCGATGTATCGAGTCGGTATTTCTTTTTCCTTCTACTAATCCCTGTATGACCGTCTTTTCCAATCCATTTCGGCGTATAGCCAAAAAAACTGAGAGCTCTTCTTTTTATCTTCTGTATCAGTCTAGCCTTTCTCTCTACTTCCAAATTTGCCAAAATTGATGTGTTAGATCGATGTGCACGCTATTCTGAGCATTCTTCTATAACATTTCGAACGCTTCTAACTTACGACATAAGTTTTGTTTAGCGTCCATGATTCCGTAGCGTTTCAATTAGTTAGTTATTATCCGTATAGAGTGGTCTTTCCATATTTTATTTAATTTTCCTAGAGCGGCACTTTTAGCTATTCCGATTCGTCTTCTGATTTCACTTTCGTCATTTCCATTACTCGTGATATATGCTCCAACATATGTGGTTGAAGTCTGTTTTTCGATGTCTGGTATAGACGTAAATGTTTCAGGCAGTTCCCTATCAATGGTGATTATGGTGCATTTCGAACGATTTAATATTAGATATGCTTTTCGACTGAACTTTTCTGCTCATTTTAAAAGTGTTCCTATTTCCAGTTCATTCGCTCCTAATAGTATTGTATCATCTGCATATCTTAAATTACAGATTTTTCTTCCACCAATCGTTATTCCTCCATTCTAATTTTCAGTTGCTTGGCGCATAATCCATTCACTATATATATATTATAAGGGGAATAGTATATTGAAAATGTGCTGTATTTGAGAAAGGAATTTACTGCTGAGATATGTTTTGGTTTTCGGAGCAGTATATTGTAAGATCGGTATTAGAAATGACGAGGTTTGTCTTTCAAGGAGGTAACTCGAATGGATTGATAGGTGCAATTGTTAGATCAGAAAGTAGCGCTGTTTTTACTTTGTGTGAAAGATTTGTATTCATATAACGTGATTTTGAGTCTTGCACGATGTAAGCCATTTGTAATGGTAGTTGCTTAAAACTGAGTAAATGTATGTACAAATTTTAACATGACATAGTGTATATATCTAGTGGTAATTCATTTGCTTCATAATACACGAGATAATCATGTAGATATCAAAAATATACTTCTGTGTTCTTTTATTTTCCATTTCAACAGTTGGACGTATAATTTCATTTTATTTGTTTTTTTTTATGGTTTTGTACCCAAATCGGTACCTATGGTAAAGCACTTTCTAAAATAAGGAACAATGATTTCTATCCGGTTCGCGTAACATTATTATATTTCATTATTCCAATATTCAGCTAAGATCTGTATTTTGTTATTTGCTTCGACGATATTACGCCCGCAATTATGCATCTGGCCACATTTGTACACCCGTATATATCGTCAAGTGTTCAAATCGACAAGGTATCACTGCGTCATTTAGGAAGCTATGCAAACACGAACAACTGTATTAAATTTGTTAATACGCCGTATTTGAAATTTCATAGTGTTTCCTCTGATAGACCGACAGGATACGTGGATCGAAATTTAATTTATTATATATATATATATTTTTTTTTAATATTTATTTTATATTATTATATCATATACATATTTAACTCATAAACAGCCTTTTGTAAAATTTTCATATATGACGTGTGTCTATTTTAGAAATAACCTAAGCCGCGTTAAAATCGTTAAATTTTATAATTTTAAAAGTACAAAAAAAAATTACTTACACTTTTAAATTACATTTATTTTTAGAATACTCGTATATTAAACAAGATGAATACAGATATTTCAATATATATATATATATATATATATATATATATATATATATATATATATATATATATATATATATATATATACGTAATTACAAAATATATAAAATAAATTTATATGCTTAGAGCAGAGCCGTACGTGGGAAATTTAAAATAAATTAAAATATAAAAATTTATTAATGAAAATATAAAATACGTAGTTTAAAGAAAACATGCGAAATATGTATATTAACGTGTTATAATAATAATAGTCCCGCGGAAAATAATAAAATTAACATCGAAACCGTGAACTAATCTCGGAGCAATTAACCAAACGGAGCAGATTCGGTCAGCTTTCGGAAAGCTTTTAGAAAGTTCACCGGAAGTACCACTTCTGTAGAATATTCCACAGGTTATTAACAAATTATGTATTGTTATTATATTATATGTACATATTGCTATTATTACTGATAGTTTTCATGAAACTCTTGATTTTAATCTGTGTGTTGTCTCATTCAGTCCGCACATTGGATGTTTTTGAACCTAATATTGAAAACACACACTGCATCTTACGCTTGGTGATGCTATTTCGCTCACAGACAAAGTTTTTCTACCGCCGTCGGTTTTAACATTCAAAACGATATCCGACTGTTTTGCACTCGCAGACGAGCAGTCATATTCTGCCGCTGTAAAATGTATCCGCCCAAAGTCTATAGTCTCACGATCGTAACGTTTACAGTTTCGAGATTATAATACTTTCCATTCGTGGTGCTGACTTTTTGTTATAAATTTTTATCGTGTTTTTTCTTTTTTTTTTTTTTTTTTGTAATAAAGGATTAAGATTTCACCGAAAAAAGTTATTATTGCTCAAGTTGTATCCACGACACGTAATATTTAATCCATATTTTACAAAGTGGATTTTTTCCTCATTATTTTGAATTGGTTGTAGGATAATTTCGTTCAAAATTATTCATTTAACCGTTTTAAGAATTAATTTTTTTTTCAATTCATCGAAATTATCCATATTGCAGCTAGGTTATCTTCATAGGAGGGAATGTTACGTTTCACATCTATTTGTCCGTCTAGATGTTAAAAATCATTGGCGTCTATTATTTCATCGAGTACCTTTTTTATTATAATTCCAACCGTTTTTGTGAATATAACAAACTTTTCTTTATTTCATAAACTTTACAAATCACCGTATTGAAAATCGCTGTTAGATCTTACGTTCGAAATTTTTATTGCACGCGCTTTTTTATGGACCGTGCAAGGCTTATAATTTGAACACTATACGGCTTATTATTTGTGGAACGTCGCTATTTAATTGTTTTCTGGATACGATTTAGCACAGAACACTTTCAAAAATCTTAGACGTGTAACGTAGCAATGGATAATAATTTTTATGTTTTATTGTTAGTAACAAGTTCCTTCTATCGTCTTGAAGACGTTTTTTTTTTTTAATAGTTCTACTGTTTTGTTTTTTTTTTATTATTGAGAAAGGGTTCTTACTTAATTACGTCATTACGAAGCCGTGGAGTATGTAATTAAAACAATATTATCAATTACAGCATCGAATGCAGGGTTTTATCATCCTCACCATATACACGGTTATCACACGCGGTTAATTAAAGTAGGCGGACCGAAAGAAGCTGCCAAGCCGAATTTTTACAAAAATGTGATTAACGGCACGCATAATCATTATCCGTTGAAAGATACGATGGCCGTACCGTCGAATGGATTCGTAATTATGCGCATTTGGACTACAAATCCGGGTATTTTTCACGATTAATAACGATAATTCGGTTCGAGTCTAATTTATTCGCCTAGTTTTGATAAAAATCGGACACACAAACTATACTAAATATTTCAAATTGAACGAAATAATAGGAAAATAACTATCAAAGCATATCGTCTTTTTAAAATAGTGTTTTAAACAATGCTGGAATAGTTTTTGATAAAAATTAATACGAAAATATTATTAATAGTAATGTAGAAGAATGATAACAGTAAATTCTAAAAAAAAGACAATTTAAAATAAAAATTCCGGAAATAATACAATTTTATACACTCCCTCTGGTTGGTGTGTACATCATTACGTCCTATTCGAAAATTACCTAGAATTATCGAAAAACCGTGCAATACAAAAAATATTACTTGTTTTTATCTCCTACAGTTATTTTTATTAAAGAAATTCATTGAAAACGAGCGACCGAAGCGGTCAAGAACGGATCTTAATTAAAATAAAAATATATAACGCGTAAGGTAATCTCACTTACTACGTAATTTAGCAAATTCACGCTCAAAAGCTTTTGTTCTTCGTATCGTTTCATTATTATATATTGACGCTTCTCGCAACCATTCCTTCATTCCGTCGATTATTAGAAATTGTTCAAATCGTTAAATTTTATTTACAAAAGCTTTTCGACTATTATCGTCAAGTGTGGAGGTAAAAAAATAAAATATAAAAACACAAACGTTTATAAAAAATATAAATGGTAAGAACGAATTGAGATATCCGTTATTGCAAAAAATATCGAAATAAAAAAAAAAAAAAACAGATTGACTATGAAATAATCTATCATCGAATACGCATCAACGATATAAAATTGCTGATTTGGCTATTCCTAAAAGTGATGTAACTACACGTTATTATAAAATTTCCCCTCCTGTTCTTGCGTTGATTAAATTTAAAAATTACGTTAGACGTAGGTACCAAAAATCTCGTAATCCAACAACTAGATTATCGTTACATTATTTAACCTGTCAAGTATAAATTAAATGAAGATAAAAACACTAGTTGGAATTTCAAACTTTGTAATCTTGCTTTAAAAGATAAAAGTCTATGGAAGATGGTGGCGCATTTCAAGAATTCTCACACATACTTACCACCACTCACGCGTAATAGTAACACTACATATTCGGACAAAGATAAAAGTAATCTGCTAACTAACATTTATTATGACATCCATAATCAAAATTGCCATATGGCATCGAACTACCACCAAAATAAAATCACATCTATCGTCAAAAAGTACTTTAAGTTACCTTATAGAGTATTAGCTGAAGTTCTAACTACCGTGAAGGAAGTGCATCATGTTATAAAAAACCTTAAAAGTAAAAAATCAGTGGGTTTAGATACTCGGGTTCATAAAAATTTATCAACTGTCATGCAACTAGCGCGAATTACTTCATCACTGACGGATTTAATCAAAATAAGTACACAGGTTTGCTACTTCTTGATATAGAAAAAGCATTTGATACTACACGGCATCTTGGTTTAATTTGCAAAATTATTCAAATTAAATTTCCCGCGTATCTAATCCACCTTATTAGAAATTATTTGAGTGACAGATTTTCTGTTGTGAATAATGTAAATTCCAATGTAAGGTCTGTTCTAGCTGGAGTACCTCAGGGAAGTATACTAGGACCCTTCTTGTTTCTCCTTTTTATCAATGACATTCCAAAATCACGAATTTAGAGATGGCTCTATATGCAGATGATACAGCAATTTATTGCTCTTCGTTTCGAACTGATACAATACAAAAACGGTTGATGGTTTCGCTAAGCTAAATAAATATTTTACTAAATGGAAAATTAACATAAATGCTGATAAAACTCAAGTGATTCTGTTTAGACGGCCGCCTTCGCAGGATCCTGTAATTGTAAATAACACTAGATTAGATTAGAAAACGCATGTTAAATATTTAGGAGTAATCCTAGATAAAGGTCTCACATTTACCAAACATGTTGAGTACATATCTAACAAAACACATAAAGCTCTTTTTAGTCTATACCGAATCTTTAATAGACGATGCCAAATTAGTCCTGTTAATAAACTAATTATCTATAAAACTATATTAAGGCCAATTATGCCATATATATGCATGCCCAATATGGTCGTATACAAGCCGTTCAAATGTGTCCAGATTACAACGTCTTCGGAATAATTGTTGCGGGATAATTCTTAAATTTCCTATCTATGCAAGAACAGATCGCATGCATCGTATATTAGACTCGCCGGTTGTGGGTGATATCATTAGGCAGCATACAAAAAAATTTTTTGACGATTGTAGACGCAGCCAATACTCAATAATAAACAATATAATAGGTGACTATACGCGTACTAGTCTTCAGTTAAAATATAAAAGATATAATAAACATAAAAGAATAAAACACACGCTATTATAATGTATCACCTGCTTTTTAATCGTATGTAATTTATATATTTAATTTTATGAACTTTATTAATGTAATATATATATAAATAGCTGAGCAGTCATATTATTTTGTTTATATTTATTATTACTGCCTTAAAATTCTTCATAGGGTTGTCCTCAAATTGTATACAGGTTTTGGTTTTCCTGTAATCTAGTTCATTATTACTGTATTTATTATTTCTTTTTGTTTTCATTTTGTATAAGTAGTAAGAATTTGTTCGGTATACGTAATAACATTGTTTTGACATTGATTTTTGTAATTTATATTGTGTGCTAAATACACTTTTTATTTATTTATTTATTTATTTATTACATTATGTAATACACAGATAGAGCTAAGTTTATTTTGTATGATCTAATTTTATATAACTGGTTTTATTATTGTATGATCGTAAATCATATCACGCGTTGCAACGTAATGACCTACATTCTTTGATACGAGCGTGAAACCCTCATTCTTTATTATTTTAAGCCCCCATAATAACGACATTCAAGAATTATTAGTATGGGTTTTTGGGTTTTTTTTGACCTTTATGCTTTTGTATTTTTGTCGAGCGAATTCACATTCTTACCGGTATTAAACTTATTATCAATATTATTTTTTAATAGATTCACTAACCGTGTGAATTATGCAGTCGATTCCGCTTTTATTGATACGTTTTATGACATCTGGAATCAGTGGGTGATGAGATTGTTTATGATGTTCTAGCACTTATAGCGGAGGATTATTTGGATTTCTTCATAGATAACGCATCAATTTACTGCTTCCTTGTTCTCGGTATTACTTTTAAAAATTACTATTAACATTCTTCATAAATGATTGTTCATTTACCCTTATGTCCTTTCGGAAATTATGTCTCTTCCGGTATAATTCATAGCTTAACCAGATTTTTTATTGACCATTTCACTTATTTTCGATGTCGCTTCTTTGTTAGAGCAATTTACTAATCTTGTTTTTGATTTCAGTTTTTAATGCGGTTTAATATAAATGACCGTTTTGCCGCAACTAATCTCCTGTGTTAGGTCAGCCTCAAAAGTAAACCTCCTCGTTTATTTTTTTTATTAATACATATAGCTTAGTAGTCGCTTAGTCGAGCTGGTTTGTTCAACATTTTTTTTTTTAATAACTACATCAGCTTTAATCATTGGCCGGATCGATTTACATGCTTTATTCGTTGACGAAGTGTTAAATTTTCTTCTTTCACTTTAGCGATTCGAATTTAAACTGTTTTATCTCCATTTTTTCTTCAGTTATAAACAGTAGCGGCTAGTGAAAATTTTAATTAGGGGTTTTCTGTGGCAAAAAATGAAAAAACGACAAATAATTTTAGTAAACTGTCATTTCAAGATGAAATCCATTCTTCCATTTTCATGTAGTTATAACTGAGAAAAATTCAGTAAAATTCATGGTAATTTGAAACAAACAAATAAAAACTCTCTCTCTCTCTCTATATATATATATATATATATATATATATATATATATATAATTATTATTATTATTATGTTACAGCCGATTGGCTGATTCGCCCCAACACAATATTTCTCCATAAAATGCGGTCACTGACTGCCTTCTTCAAATCTGTATATTTCGTAAAACCCGTCTGCTTTAGCACCGTATCGACAAATGTTATTTTAGGACGTCCACGTGGTCTTTTACCTAAAATTTTACCTTGTACAGCAACAGTAAGAGTACTATTTTCGGACCGCATTACATGTCCTAACCAACGAAGACGAGTTTTCCGTATCCTGTTGAGTATCGCTTTTTCTTCTCCTATTCGTTCTAGCACTGTTTTATAACTTTTTCGATCCAACTAATTCGTTGCAGTTTTCGTCCAGCACCACATTTCAAATGCCTGCAGCCGACTGCAATCTACTTTCTTAAGTATCCACGTTTCTGACCCATACAACGTTATTGACCAGACAAATGTTTTCGTAAGTTCTTTACGTAATTCCAGAGATAATGAGCATTGTGTTATCAACGAACATTTTTCTTTAAAGCACCATCTGCGAAACATCCTCATATCGACCAATTAGCCTTCTACCCATACTATCGAAAGCCTTTGAGAAGTTACTGCTCTCGCGATTACCGGAACCGCTGCAAGGCACGATTCCAGACTATCAATTCGGGTTTCGTCAAGGGCATTCTACGGTAGAGCAAATTCACAGAGTGCAGAAGTATATTAATAATTGTTTCGACAGGAAACAGTATTGTTCCGCTGCTTTCTTGGATGTTAGTCAGGCCTTCGATCGGGTGTGGCACGAGGGGTTACTTCTAAAAATAAAACGCTCTTTGCCACATGCATATTACATGCTATTGGCCTCATATCTAACAGATAGATTCTTTCAGATTAAACTCGACGGCGATGTATCTGGATTTTATCCTGCTGAGGCTGGCGTTCCACAGGGCTCTGTTTTGGGTCCAATTCTATTTCTTTTGTATACATATGACCTCCCAGTTAAAACCAACATTGAGGTTGCAGCATTCGCTGATGACACAGCATTGTTTGCAAGCGACAACGATCCGATAGCGGCGTCGGAAAAATTACAGGCCAGTTTAAATCACCTAAAAAAATAGACACGACAGTGGAGAATTAAGGTCAACCCATTGAAGTCAGTACATGTCACGTTCACAAATAGACGCGATACATGCCCACCCGTCTATCTTGATGGTCTTATTCCACAGGAAAGTAAAGCTCGGTATTTGGGGATGTGGCTTGATCGACGAATGACGTGGAAAACACTCATTAAGATGAAGGTTAAAGAAATAAACATAAAACTGAGAAAGATGTACTGGCTCCTGGGCAGACATTCCGAGTTACCTATCAAATCGAAATTATCGCTGTATAACGCAGTTATCAGACCGGTGTGGACCTACGGTATATCCCTTTGGGGTACAGCATCGGTGTCTAATATTAACACGATGCAACGATGTCAGTCAAAAATATTAAGAATTATAACAAACGAGCCATGGTACATGCGTAATTACAACCCGCATCGCGACCTAGGTGTACCATATGTGCGAGAGGTAATCCAAACATATAGTGAACATTACTTGCACAGATTAGAATACCACCCGAACCGACTGGCAGTTGACTTACGAGATAATGGTAACGATGTTCATAGACTTAATCGATACACCCCCTTAGACCCACCACGTCGGTTTGATTGATTGGCGAGGTAGCTCGGAGTATCATTGTGAATGATATCTCCAATCCTGTCACGACCCATATAGATAAATTGCTTATTGGCTTGCAACTTTTATACAATTAAAAAAAAAAATGCTGCTTTGCCCATCGCTATTCTTTTACGAATTTCTGGCACACAATCGAGGTTATATGTTATTATCGGACTCAAATATCTGAAAGATGTTACTCTATATTTACATTGTTCAACATAATCTTTATTTGATGTTGCTTATTACTTATGACCGTGACTTTCGTTTTGGGTATGTTTATGTCCATCCTATGTTTCCTCACATATATACATAATATTCTAATAACGTTACTATAGGCCCCATACACGCCTTGAAACTTTTCCTAAACTTAATAAACGGATTTTATTGTGATACGGTATATCTACATGGCTGGTATTTAGTTCTTCGAGGAGATCAATAAGTTGCTTGTGGTTTGATCCTTTTGATGGTAGGAAATTCACTAATTTAACAACTACATTTGTGACTTGATCTATTTTTAAAATATTTTTGCATATATTTTAAAAATATTTTTGCATAGTGCGTGTTGATAAATAATTCAGTGTATTGGTATAATTTTATGATTTGGGTCGATTTCAGAAATTTTATCTTCAATGCGTTTGATGAGCCCAATATTTTTGTCGATCATATTTGGTAATCCGTCTGTTCTAACATTCACCAATCTTTTCCAATCAACACTGTAAAAAACACTTTTTAATCTCTCGGAAAAGATCTTCCCCTTTTGTTGCTCCATTCATCGTTACAATCGATAAAGGATCTTCCAAAATTTTTTTAAAATTCTCTGCTTTAGCTCTAATAAACATTAACAACTGAGCAGTTACATCGCAACTTTCGTCCAGAGCTATTGCATAACAATTTACCGTTTTTAAATTATTTAATAACCGATTATTTATAATTTAAATCTTCTATTCTTCTAACAACAGTTTGCCCACGCTTATATTTCTACATCACAAACGTCCAATATGCACTTTTTTATAAATTCTCCTTCAGCAAAACGGTTTTCGAACAATACGTTTTGCTACTAAAAATACTTGCTTCAGTAACAGATTCCCGTACAAAATTTTGCTTTAAAAAAGCACATTTTGCTGTCGAGTCCCAATTTGACTACCAGATGTAGGGTTTGTTTTTATTTCGGCTTTCTTCGTTTAAATTTTATGCGCAACTCGTATGTTTGGTTTCAAAATGTATTTTCAAGTTGTATTCTTTTAAAACTGCCAGGTTCAAGTTACAAACAAGACGAACTGCCTTATTATTATTATTATTATGCATTGCAAAAAAAAAATTATCCACCTCCATTCTTGACTAAATCTACTTTTCCGGTTTTTCGAAGCCGACACTGGAGTGAAAAAAGTTGCTAAAAACAAAAATAAATTTTTACATTCCGAATTAATATTTATAAAATGTATAACCGAAAACTATCTCGGACAATTTCGACCAGCAAGGAATTTATTCTTCTCTAGCACCCGGTTTCGAAGGTCTCCAGCTTTGCGATTCTTCTTCTACGTCCAAGTTTCAGCACCGTAATATCGACCACACGTACGTTTTTACAAAATTAAATTTGTATTTTCTATGGAATAATTTTGTACTCTCATTTTCGTGTTTAATTTCGTTCTATCGCCTACTAAATTTTTGTTTTCTTTTTCGTTTATTTTCATATTGTGACTTTTCATTATGTCTTCCGTTATATTTACTTTTAGTTTTATTTCGTAAACTAAAAATTAATTTAGTCAAACTAAATGCCCCTGGAATAACGGAATTTTCAGATGTGCAAATGAACGAACTGCACTGAATATCGGCAAAAACAATATTACACTAACAGTGGCAAATTATATTTAACGTCGAATAAAACGAATCGAATAAATATAAGTCGATAAAAAGGCTGAAAATGAAGCAATAGAAAAAGTACCGATAAAATAAATCAACGGTAACTAGGAAAAGGTTAAATGCTAATGTGGAAAAATTGTTCCCGGTCCACATAAATTCATTACACGGACCGTACGTTGGCCATGCCTGATCTTACATCTTCTTTTATAATAGTATTTCTTTTAAAATACGTCGACTGTAGATTCTAGCTGTGCTCCTGCTAATGTTGAATGATTACTTTTATCTATGTCCGAACCCGAGCACACGCGTTCCTAGGAATGAATAAAAACTTTTTTTTTTTTTAAGTAACGTCCGATTGAAAATAACGGTTCCACGTTTTCAGGTACTTGGTTATTTCATTGCCATTTCGCCGTTCATAACCATAACGGTATGATGTTCATCTTACAAGTCGGCGATAGAGAAGACATCGCGCAACCCCCCGAAAATTTCCCTAAATGCGGAAATTACCTACCGGCTATCACTATGGACGAGGTAATAAATCAACAGAAGAACACGAAGCCGGACGAAGAAAATGATTATCCGGAACTTCATCTAAATTCGCAGTTGTAATTTATCGGAAATTTATATTTATATATATTATTATAATTATTATAATTATACAATTGTGTATATACCTCGATAATTATTAATGTAATAATATCCGAGTAGTATATTTGTTTTTTTTTTTTCAATTACTAAATATCGAAATATTATGCACGGAGTTTAACTTTTTACAGAGTTACAGTCTTTTCATTTGTATTCCCAGCCACATCATGAAGCTATTGACTGAGCTGCCAGCGAGGCGTCCTTGCTTCCACACAATTCCGCTCGCCTCTCTCTCATTCTGTCAACGTAAAAGTTTTCCTGAAGGATCTCATAACCAAATTCTGGAGTCGTGTGTGGACGTCTAATCAACAAAAATCTAACCCATTCCTATTTTCTTCAAGGCGCAGACTATCCTCTCTACTGCTTTTGCTAAATATTACAACTGCTTATGCTCCATATACTAACATCTTGTCATGTACTCGCAACACTTAGAATCCAGCCTTCTACCTAAACTCTTATCTGATTTCCATAATGTTTTCATTCGCGGAACCTTTTAAATCAGATCATTATCAAGTGAATATAAAAAAATAATATATATATATATATATATATATATATATATACAATTTACAACATTATAAAATGTAAACAGGTTTACTTTAGATATATAATTTTCAACAATTATCAAATTAATATAACGGTATTTGTTAAATAATCTGATAATGAATGTGATAATCAACAATCAACGATATAAAATTTTATACGTAAACAATAACACAATAGTTTGTATTTGCAAATATATTTATATATTGTTTACAAATATATATATATATATATATATATATATATATATATATATATATATATATATATATATATACGTGTTTTACGATGGCTAATAGGATTGTGAGAAATTTTATTAAGCGTTAAAAAATCCACGGATCTATAAACATGGTGCTCTAATTAGCACAAATGAAACTTTATTATTACGAAACGAACACGTCGATATTACATGCACAGAGTATTATAAAAAAATTTTAAGCAAGTTCGATGAGGTTGACTTAAATATGATTAATAAAATTCCTGATTACCTACATGGAATTAAACGAATTATATATAGATTTATTATTGTTTATATTATTATGTGAATTTTAAAAGTAATTTTTTCCTTGTAAATTCTACTATAAGAAAAGGTTATATTTATAATATTCGTACTTTAAATATATATGGAAAAGTTATTATAAAAGATTTTTTCTGGTTACAATCTTAACTTAATATTAAATTTCTATAAATAAAATGCTTATCACCTAACACAGTACGTATCTTGTTAGGTGATATAAACGAGTGTGAAGAAATTAACCAAATGGTTAAAACTTCCTTAAATCCGATTATTGAATATATAGAAGATAAACTGGCGGGAACAGGAACTAAGAATTGGTACATGGAATGTAAGATCAATCAGAAATATTTGTAAAAACTTGAAGATAGAAATGGAAAAAATTGAATTTTATGATTGGTATAAGTGAAACAAAAATTGAGCAAAACAATGATTTTTGGAACGATGATTAGAGGATAATCTATGCAGGAGACAACAATAAAATAGCTTGGAGTAGGGGTAGCTCTGGACAGAGATTTGGGGAAAAGAATGAATATGGCAGTACAGTGGACGATTAATAATGATTAAAATCGAATCTAATCGATTAGACCGCGTGGTCGTCCAAGTATCCATGCCAACATCGGCTGAAGAAGATAAATTAATAGAAGAGATTTATGAACAATTAGATGCGACTTAGGGCCAATTATTGTAAATAAATAAATAAATAAACAATTAGATGAAATTCTGGATGTAACGAAAGGTAAAGAAAATTTAATAATAGTGATAGACTGAAACGCGGTAATAAGAGGGGAAATAGAACATAGTATAACTGGGAAATATAGTTTGAGAAAAAGAAATAGAAGAGGAGATAGATTAATAGAATTCTGCAAATGGATTTAGTGATTGCAAACACGTTATTCCAACAACACAAAAGAAGAAGATATACGTTGAAAACACCGGGATATATAGGAAGATATCAAATTGATTATATTACGATTAAGAAAAGATTCAGAAATCTCCTGTAAAACGGAACTGAGAGCGGACATTAATAGCGACCAGGTTCCCATAATAATGAAAAGCAACCTAAAATTAAAGAAGACTAAAAGAAGCGGTGGAGTCGTACGGAATCCTGAATATAGGAAAGAAATAGGGCAGACCATAGATGAACAGCTAAACGACAATATGGTATACAATAGCGTTAATGAAAAGTAAAAATCTGAAAAGCTCGATAACAAAAGTAACGGAAAATAAGCTAAAGAAATGGAATCAAACAAGGAAAAAGTGTATAACTGAAGAAATAACGCAGTTAATAGAAGAAATAAAAATTCAAAAACTCCAGAAGGTGAAGAAAAATACAGCAAGTTACCAAATCTAATTAATAGGGAAGCTAAACAAACAAAAGACAAAATGGCTGGATGAGTGCTGCTTAAACATAAACGATCTCATGGACAAAAGAAATACTGCCATAGCTTACCAAGAAATAAGGAAGCTTTTTAGAAATTTAATTCCAACGTAGCAACACGATTGAAGACAAAGAAGGAAAAGAGATAATCGAAACTGTAGATGTAGCAAACCGCTGGAAAGAATATATTGAAGAATTGTATAATGATGAAGAAATCGATAACAGCAAATAATGGAGGAAGAACCTTTGGTTGAAAAAGACAATACCGGGTCAGATATAACGAAAGGGGAATTTGATCGGGCGGTTAAAGAATTGAAAATAAATAAAGCAGCAAGAAGAGACGGTATCGATGGAGATGTTATCAAAGCACTGCGGAAGAAAGTCAATAGCAGATTGTTCGTCATATTAAAAGAATGCTATGAAAAGGGCATCATCCCCGAGGACATTGAGAAAAGCTTAATTATTACGATACCAAATAAACGTGGAACGTCTATCTGTGACGAGCAACACTCGGTTTATTAATTCACGCATCAAACATTTTAACTAAAATTATAAGTAAGAGAATGCTGAATAAAATCGAACCAGAACTAGCTAGAACACAGTTGGGTTTCAGGAAAACGGCAAGATGCAGAGAAGCCAATTTTTGCTTAAGAATAATAATGGAAAATGTGAAAATGTATGGAAATAGGTGAACCAACATACATTGCTTTCGTGGATATGGAAAATGCATTTGAAAGAATAAACTGGGGAAAAATGTTCAATGCACTAAAAGAAATAGGAATAGATTACCGAGACCGAAGAACAATCCATAACCTGTATAGAAACCAAAAGTAATTATAAAACTGAACAATGTACAAGCCGAAGCGGCAATCAAGAGAGGAGTGAGACAAGGATGTAGCGTTTCTCAGCGCCTAAACCGAATGATTGATACTAATAAAAAAAAAAGAAGATAAACAATCTGAAATTTAAAAAAAAAAAAAAAAAGTGGAACAGAGGGAGTATTTTTTGGTTAGAGCAATAATTAGGATAGTGACGAACAAAGGAAGTGAAAGCGTGAGTTAAGTATTCATTTACTTGGATACGAACACACGCATAAATCTCAGTTTTTCTGTTAAATATATCCAACTTATTTTTAAAAGCATACATATATATATATATATATATATATATATATATATATATATATATACCCCATGGAGTGTGACGCGCACCGCAAAGCTCACAAGAGAGCTTCGTAGCCTCTCCACTTGGCGCCCCTACTAAGCCGAGCAACCTGGTGGAAGTTTGGGTGAAAATCCCAGAGGGAAACCAGGTCGGTGAACAAAATGATGCACGGAGGGTTTGAGAAGGGCAAGTATTAAGTACAACTTTAAAAAGGCCTTCTCAAACTGGATAGGGATAAAGACAGGTTACCTATCCTATGGACGGCGGCGGATGATCCTGGTAGGAATCAACGGCGGCGTTCCTCAGCCTTTGTTAAACAAGGTTACTGTCCATATACCAACGTCAGGCCCGAGTCGACAGGTCGGTTGGTTCATTACTAGTCGCAACCACAACAAATATGATCGTTACAACACAAAATTTGGGTATTAATGCTAGGGCGTTCCCCAGAGGCGACGCGCGTCAGCATCGCCTGGCTGGCGTGGGAAGTATGCGAGGGCTACCGGTTCAAGGGCGGAACCGGCTAACGAAGCGAGCCTATTATAGTAGTAATAATAATAGTAATTATAATGATATTAATAATAGCAATAAAGGCAACAATAACAAGAAAACAAACAACACGGGAGGAATGGTTATACGAATTGCAACAGTAAATGTTGGTACGCTAACTGGACGCAGTCGGGAAGTAGCGGAAATGCTTAAACGTAGAAGGATTGATATTGCGTGTTTGCAGGAAACAAGATGGAAAGGTCAAAAATCGCGAGATATTGGTGATGGGTATAAACTCATATACAATGGCGAATCAAATAAAAATGGAGTAGCAGTTGTTGTAAGTCCGAATCTCAGGGACAAAGTTTACGCAGTCAGTAGACACTCAGACAGAATCATGGCCATTTCTTTGTATATTGCTGCTAGACCACTACATATCCTCTCAGCGTACGCTCCACAAAGTGGATATGCCGAAGGGCAGAAAGACGACTTTTGGCATGAACTTCAGGATATTATTGTAGGATACCCCTCTAATGAAAGTCTAATACTTTGCGGAGACCTAAATGGACATATTGGTAGGCTTAGTAATGGATATAAATGTCATGGGAGCAAAGGTTATGGCACACCAAACGATGATGGATTACGAATCCTTAACATGGCAGAATCTTGCGATCTTGTAGTTGCTAATAGCTTCTTTAAAAAGAGAGATAGCCATCTCATAACATATAGCAGCGGTGGAATCACCAGCCAAATTGACTTCTGCTTAGTGCGGAGATATGAGCTCAAAAGAGTGCTGGATGTAAAAGTGATTCCATCAGAATGTGTTACTACGCAACATAAATTATTAATAACTGACCTCAGAATTGACTGTCAGTTGCAAACAAAAAGAAGAAGTGTAATCCTGCCAGACAAAATAAAATGGTGGAAATTAAGTAACCATAAACAAACCATGGCCAACAACATAGTATTTCCTACGTTGACACCAGATGGAATAAATGCTGCCTGGAACGAATTAAGCAGAAGCGTCACAATGACTGCCAAGGAGATGTTGGGAACTTATAAACAAGGAGGCAAGCATCATGACAAGCAAACCTGGTTCTGGAATGATGAAGTAATGCAGAAAGTTAATGCAAAGAAAAAATCATTTAAGGAATGGCAGATGAACCAAACATATGAAAAAAGAGCAGCCTATAAATCCGCAAAAAAGGAAGCAAAAAGAGCAGTTGCAGCTGCAAAGCACCAGCATTATAATGAGATATACAAAAAACTAGATGAAGCAGACGGCGATAAGTGTATATATCGGTTGGTCAAAACACGCGCTAAGAACGCTCAGGATATCGAACATTACAAGTACATAAAAGATGCAATGGGAATTCGACTTCATGATAATAAACAAATTTTGCGGCGTTGGAAGCATTATTTCTTGGACCAGTCGAATGCTTTGATGCAGCGTGTGGAGATCCCAGTTGGGAATCCGACCTTTGGACCGATTACTAATATCTCAACGGATGAAGTCTCCAGAGCAAAAAAACTCAAAGGCCCCCGGGCCAGATGACATCCCCATTGACATTTGGAAGATTCCGCAATTAAAGGACAAAGCTACGGCATGGTTAACAGAGTATCTCAATACAGTGGTTCAGGCAGGTGTACTTCCTGACAGTTGGAAAACCAGCGTCACCATACCAATATTCAAAAACAAAGGGGACCCATCGGACTGTAGTAACTATCGTCCAATACGATTACTATCACACTCTTTAAAAATACTGGAAAGAGTAATAAACGATCGCCTTCGAAATATCATAAATTTAACTACCAATCAGTGTGGATTCGTAAAGGAACGCGGCACTACTGATGCAATTTTCACATTGCGCATGCTCATGGAGAAGCACAGAGAAAAGGGTAGGAATGTGCATTTCATTTTTATAGACATGGAAAAAGCATTTGACCGCATCCCTCATAACTTAATTTGGTTTTCGCTGAGAGAGCATGGAGTTCCAGAAGCACTGATAAAATGGGTACAATTGCTCTATAAAGATGTAACAACCAGCGTCAGATGTGCTGTAAGCGATTATGATGACTATCCTGTCCGAATAGGTGTGCACCAAGGTTCAGCGCTCTCACCATTATTGTTTAATGCGATTTTAGATACAATCACGCGCGATATACAGATGCCTATACCCTGGACTCTTCTGTATGCAGACGATGTTGTTTTAATTGAAAACTCAAAGGATGCTCTCCAAAATGGTGTTCAAATATGGGTTGATCGTTTGGAAAAGTTCGGCCTCAAAGTAAATATGAAGAAAACAGAATATATGACTACTGATAATAATACAATTGGGTCTATACAATTATCTGGTGAACAACTACCTCGGACAAACAGCTTTAAATATCTTGGTTCCTGTGTGCAGAGTGATAGTGGCTCATCCGGAGCAGTGCGTAATCGAATAAGCACGACACGGCTGAAATGGAAATCTGTGAAGTTCCTGGAAAAAGGCCAGTTGGAAGACCAAAGCAAAGATGGCACGATGTCATAGCAAGAGATCTCAAAGATGCGGATATATCAGCAGAACTAGCGTACAACCGAATTGAGTGGAAACGGTCTATTTATATGGCAGACCGCACCAGCGGGAAATTGCCGTTGAAGAAGAAGAAAAAGAAGAAGATATATATATATATACAGATTTCTTAAAGAATATCAAAATTAAAGTCCGAAATTACTGTAGCGAACGTGAATACGAATCGAACGATGTAAATTGTTACTTATACTAATCCTATTTTCATACGTGGTACATTAGAGCTATTCGATATTGTTAAGAGTATTTTTGTCAAGAAAGAGTATAAAATATAAAGAATGATTGGAACGGTTCCTGTAAGGGTTCTCGATGTTAATATTCACTTTTGTTATAGGTAGTTCTTTTTCACTCTCACGTACGTACAGACACTGCACTAACCGAAACTAGTTTAAAAGCGAAACAAGAATTAAACGACGAATGGAAATATATAAGATTAATTGTTGTGATCTTAAGTCTACTTAGGATGTAAAGACCACTTGGTCTCGTAAACGACGCGGGCGAATCACGTATTAATGAAGACGTGTACACCGTTAGAAATTTGTAAATAAATACACGCTGACGAGATAGCGATGAATGAAGGTACATCATGGTTCAGTCTACCTGAAAATTCCCCGTCAACGTGACATAAGGAAGTTTTTGTTATTTGTTCGGATGAGATAATATTATAGTAGACCGTTTGTCGTTCGGTGGCCTGACGGTTCTAGTTTATATATTTTTACGAAGTCGCGCTTAAATATTGAATAATGATATAATAAATATCGGTTTAGCCATTTAACAAACATTTAAAAATTATATAATAAATATATATATATATATATATATATATATATATATATATATATATATATATATATTAAAAAATTAGTCATAACGGTTTTTGTGAAAATATTATGAAAATCGAACTATTTGTGAATAAATCATCGTTTATTTGTTATTTTGCTTCGGCGTTTTCTATAAACCGTAAAATAAATAAAAAAGAAACATTTGTGCCTCGGGAAACGGGGAGGAAATGAAACTTAAAAACACGAATCTTCTCTTCTTCTTCTTCTTCCGGAGCCGTCTTCTTTATCGAAGGTTGGAGTCCACATCCTTCAATGCTTCAAACCATGCTTGTAGGTGCCTTGCTAAAGAATAAATGTATAAGTGTTTTTTGTTTAAGTGAAACTTCGAGATTTTCCGCTTGCCTATAAGAATTTGCAACGATAAAACATAGCTTACTACCTGTGCAGCTGTTGCTGCGCTTACGACGCGTCTAACGCAACACGACGTTGTTTGATATGCGGGTATTCTGGGGAGGTACGTTCGATCGCGAACGGGCTAAAATATGCCCGCCCGACGAAATTGATTGCAAAAGTGGAATTCATCGATATATAAATAGTAATAAAATTTAAGCTGTTGTTATGTGTGCGGCAACAGAAAATGCGCGACCATACACATAAGGAATGATTAAACACAGTATACTACCTCTGCGGCTGGTGCTTCGCCTATGCGGCTAAGTAACGCAATGGTGATAAATAGACTGGTGCTAGTGATGAAGGAACATTTATATATATACATATATCCATACGTACATCGATATATACTACATAATTGTATTTAAATTTAATTTTTGTTTTCAATAAATAATAGCGAACGCATATATATATATATATCATCATCATCATCATCGTCCCGTACTCTTCACAGAGCATAGAAGATACTCGGTCGATCAGACTTTGCGCTCTATTGCATCTGTCACTAATTGCTGTAGAGAAGACTTGTTTGTCCAGCTTATAATATTTTGCAGACAATCTGTTCTCCTTCTTCCAGGACTTATCTTCCCTTCCATATTTCCTTGTATTATTATCTGAAGTATTTCATATTTTTCGCCCCTGAAGATATGGCCAAAATATGGCACATTTCTTTGTATAATGTGATTTTTTAATATTCTGTTTGTGTTAGCCTTCTTTAAAACATCTTTATTTGATATGTTAGCCGTCCAGAAGATTCTGATCCTCGTTGGGGCCACGTTTCTACAGCTTCATATCGATTTATTTAAAGACATCGTTTCGATTTCATATAACAAAATTGAGTGGATGTAGCTGCGAACAATTTCTTATCTTATGCTAAGACTAAGTGATCAATTACATAATAAATAATTTTAACCATTCTGAAGGTATCTCACCAGAGGTATAAATATTATTAAAAAGAACTGTTAAATCCGTTATGCGAGCATCTTCCAATAATCGTATTAAATCGCCCGGTATCTGGTCGGGGCCCTGTTGCTTTCCTTAATTGTATATTGCATGTTTTACCTCTGTTTCTAATATTGAGGGGACGGCCCTTATATCGTTGAAAAGAGATATCAGCTCTATCATCGTGAAATAGCTTGTGTAGGTAATGTTTCCTTGGCTATCCGTTATTTCGTTCATTTTGTACAATTTGCCTCTGCGTATAAGCCTTTGGCTTGCTTGCTGGCTCGTTTTAGGGGTTAACTCCCCCATATACAATGCGCCAATAAAAATGTCACTTCAAAAAGGGGATCAAAAATCGCGTGTTCAATTTAAGAGTGACGGATACTGAAATGGGTGAAATGTTTATCATCTCCGTAAAAACTAGATCGAACACGTCATATTTTATTAAATAAGTAATAATAAATTTTTTGTATGAAGATTATAATAATGATAATAGCTGAAAATAAAATTCTAAAACAATAATGAATTTTATTTGCGTAGTCAGTTGAGTATCCCCATACGTGGGCAAACTGGTGCACATTTCACGGTCACAACTGCATTCATACAGGCGACTACGATTATATATATAATATATATATATATATTATATATATGCAATGTGTAATAATGTATATATGGAGAATATGTAAATGTATAACCGATATTTTATATATAATATCAGTTGGTTCGAAACACTTGGTTAAATATTTTGGCTTTATTTTCTGGACTAATTTTAGTGTTAAGTATACGTTTTATTTTATTGTATGCAATCCAGCCATTTGCCATTCTTTTCTCAATTTATACTTTGTTTACTCGTTTTCTGGTTGTAAAAACGTTACCCAAATATGTAAATTGGTCTGCTTCTTCTATACTTCCTACTTGTATTTTTATTTCACCGCGTGTGTGATCATTTTCCTGATTTTGGATAAATTTCATATATTTGGTTTTATTCGGGTTTATTTGTAAACCAGTATTGTTAACTGCACTCTTTTCATCATATTTTCCAATTCATCTTTATCTTGTGCTGTGATCACAATGTCATCAGCGAAACACAGATGATGTAGGTATCTGCCATTTATATTTATTCCTCTTTTATTCCACGCTAACGATTTTATTGCACATTATAATATATATATAAAAAAAAGATAAAATATCAATTTATATATATGAATATATGTATAGCATTGTTCCAGTCGTTTTCGCCAATTTATAATAAAATATTTTAAACTAATTTATTTAATTTTAATCCGTTTACAACAAACGAATAAAATCTGTAATAAAATATTTATTTATTATTAAAATTTTATCGGATTAAAAAAAATATATAGACGCGTTTTTTTTTGTTGCGTCATTATAATTTGAAAATAAAATGTTGACAATTTTGTATATTTCCCTTAAAATATTCGTAATTATTCTTATATATTTTAATTTTTTTTTATATATGCTATCAACGATTTGCCCTTTTCTCTAATAAGCTTAATAACATTAATAATATACATCGGATCCAAGAAACTTCTTAATAAAAAATGTTCGTCCGTATTGTCGTAAAAAATCTATTCTAAGACTACCATTAAAATCCATCATTCCTTTTATCACAAATGGGGGATGAAACTGG
The DNA here is from genome assembly GCA_032883995.1 of Coronaproctus castanopsis. NCBI lineage: Eukaryota > Metazoa > Arthropoda > Insecta > Hemiptera > Monophlebidae > Coronaproctus > Coronaproctus castanopsis. The sequence continues at coordinate 50,953,413 of CM065052.1, forward strand.
TGCAATTTTCCGCGTAAAGTGTTATGACATTTGTCGGAGATTCACGCGTTTGTCTATACGGAATTTTATTAATCAACACCCCTCAATATCTAAGTATTGAAAATCGGCCTTAAATCGCACTTTTTTACTTAGGACGTTATAAAAAATAATACCCGAGGCCTACATCGGAAATCTGTCCCGAGAGAATTTTCTAAATATCTTAACGAACATTTTTCGTCATAAATATCATCCCTCTATCTAGCATCCAGGTCTCGCAAAAAGTCGAGTTTTAAAGGAGTAGAAATTTTTACAAATCATCCCTTTTTTAAATTTTTCGTCCGACCATCTAAAGGGATTCGACTTTTTTCCACCTTATTTTATAGCGGACAATTTTAATTATACATACTAAGTCTCTATATAAAAATTGTTATTTCCTAATTAGATATGCATAGAAAAACCTATTAAATAAAGTCGTCGTCGTAATTCGAAAAAAAAGTTTTGGTGGGTTTTGAAGGGGTGACTTTTTGAATTTTGATTTTTGAAACATTTCTATAGAACCGATTTACGAGATATTAAAATGACGAGTTAAAAATGGAAAATAGTTTTTCATTACGATCGATAGGTCTCGAGCTACGAATTTTTTAAAATTGCCGACTTGCCAATTATTTTAAAACAATTCTACTCTTGAAATCGTCATTTCTATATAAGATCTATCGTATAAAGCGAACAAACCGCGAAAAAAATTTCAAACCGAACCATTACCGACTTAATAACAAGGCCAGACTGCTTGTGACCTCACATCCTAGTACGTCGTCGAGAGTAGTCATAAATATTTCACGGAATGTTTGTTTACTATTGTAATTTATTTTCTGAAGTTTACCTACCTGTAGATTTACCTGTAGATTTACGTGGCATGTACTGCACCTAGGCCAGAGGCACGGGAAAGGAGAAAACGTAGGGTTAGTGAGAATCAGTGGAAAGTTGGAAGAATAAATTGGAAGTCATCATCATTTAGTCGTAACTCCACGTAGGAGTATCGTGATCAAGGTAACAGTTTCATTATTTTCTGCCTCCATCCTGGACGATCTTCGGCATCATGAACGCATTTTGAAAATGACATTCGAGCTGCAGCAGTCACTGCATCTGTCCATTTAATTGGTACTCTGCCTTTTGGCCGCACGCCATTCATTCTTCCGATAACTATTGTTCTTTCGATTCCGTCATGTTTTCGTATGACGTGACCAAAAAATCTTATAATACGTGCGAGAACTTCCGTTGTTAATCTGCGGGTTGGACGAATTTCTTCCAAAATAGACGTATTAGTACGCTTTTCCATCTACGAAACTCGAAGGAGCCGCCTCCAGCACTATATTTCGAAACTATTTATGCGAGCTTGTTCGGACTTTCTGATCGTCCACGTTTCTGAACCATATAGAAATATTGAAAAAAACCAGAGTGCGTACAAGTTGAATTTTTGTATTTTTCGTAACAGAGGAATCTTTCCATATCCGTGTTAGTTTAACCATCGCACTCCGTGCTGGTTGAATTCTTCTCTTGATCTCACCTTCAGATCCGCCTTTACTTTCCAACAAGGATCCCAAATAAACGAAATTTTCTACCGTTTCATAACCAGGAATGGTTTTATGTTTTTCCTTTATTGTATTCTTCCGATCAATTACCATTAACTTAGTTTTTCCATTATTTATTTGTAGACCATAGCATTTACTTATATCTTCTAATTTCTTCAACAATCGTTGCATTTTTTCCATATTAGGTGCTTATCAATGCTATATCGTCAGCAAACCGTATGTTTGTAACTTTGAGTCTTCCGATAGAAACGCCTTCATCCCAATCCTCTAAAACTTTTCCCATTATATGTTCTCCGTATAAATTAAACAATATGGGTGGAAGTACACATCCTTGTTTTACACCTTTCTTTACAGTAAATTCTTCGGACTGTGTACCGAGTTCTAGCTTTATGATATTTTGGTTGTGCTCATATAGTTTTTGAATCAGATGTACAATGTGCTTTGAGGCACCCATCTCCATCAATATTTCCCAGAGTTTGCTCCAGATTACATTATCGAAAGCCTTTCGATAATCAATGAAACACAGAACTATAGGCACATTGTACTCTCTTGATTTCTCTATTAATTGTCTCATATTTAGGATCTGTTCCGGTGTGCTTCGTTCTTTAACGAATCCAGCTTGTTCTTTGGCAATTTGTTCGCTCATTTTTCCGCGGATACGATTGTTAAGAATTCGTAACATTACTTTACTAGCGTGCAGCAATAGAGAAATGGTTCGATAATTATCACATTTAGTTCTCTAGGAGGAAGATTTTGTAGGATATAGCTGTGTGAGATATTAGTATGACCTAGGCGCAGACGAGCAAGTACAACATCATCTCTTCTGTTTGCCGAGTGAGATGGAATCTGGAGGCATGTTCTGTCTCGAACTGATCGCAGTTTGTTGGTGAGTGGAAGTGCAGACCACTGGAGGTTCCATGTGATGGATTGTGTTAAGGGGTGAAAGGACCTTTTTAATATCGGAACTGTAGATTTCGACGCCATAGTCAATTTTAGGTTTTATAACAGCATGGTATATTTTTAACAAAGTTGAACGATCTGATCCAAATGTTGAGTGTGAGAGCATTTTGATAATGTTAAGTCTGGAAGTACATTCCGATTTAATATGCGCTACATGAGGTTTCCAAGTTAGCTTGTAATCAAAAATTATCCCAAGATATTTAACGGCGTTTGAAGATTTAATGCGTATGCCATTCAAGTAAACATTAAGTCTATGTTGGCAGTTTCGTATTCGACAAAAGTGAACTGCGGAAGTTTTAGAAGGAAAAAACTCCATTCCATGTTTTAGGGACCAGGAAGTCAGCTTGTTTATAGCATCTTGTAAGGAATCTTCACCAAGACTGATATAAGGAACCGATATAAATATTGCAAGGTCATCGCCATAAGCAGCACATTTGACTGGTGGAGCAATCTCATGTACAATTTCATTAAAGGCTATATTAAATAATGTAGGACTTAAAACTGACCCTTGAGGAAGCCCTGTGAACAAGTCATAAAACGATGACATCGTATCGTTTAATGTAACACGAAATTGACGCTCAGTAAGGAAGTTCTGAATGAAGATAGCAAGACGTTCGCGAATATTCTAGTTTTGAAGGGTAGATAAAACCTTGTATACAGGAATCCGGTCGAAGGCCTTTACCAAATCAAAGAAGACGGCTAAAACGCGGTGTTTATTAATGAAGGAACTTTGTATGTAATTCTTTAGGAACATGAGTTGATCGACTGTAGATCTTCCAAGTCTGAATCCGCACTGAACGCTGGTTAACAGTTGTCTAGACTCGAGAACCCAGAGGAGACGGTTGTTAACAATTCTTTCAAAACTTTTACAAATAACGGATGTTAATGAGATGAAGCGGTAATTATTAATCAGCATAGGATTTTTATTAGGCTTCAAAATCGGTACAATATCAGCAATTTTTCAGATTTTTGGAAAAGAGTGAGATGATCATATGCTATTAAATGCATTTAACAGAAGGTTGATTCCCGTACTTAAAGCTCTTTGGACCATCAAGATATGGACTCCATCTGGGCCTGGTGATGATGATTTCATATTATGGATTGCGCGTTTAAGTTCACTAATTGTGATAAGACCATTATAGGGTTCATCGTCTGAAGAAGAAAAGACGAAATCTAAATTACTACCGCACTTTTCACTAGTGTAGGTGTGATGATCCGTAGCCTGAGTGATCAAAGAGTGTGCAAATGCGGAGGAGATTGAGTCTATGTCATTTATGAGTTTGTTATCTATAAGGATACAGGAAAGTGGTGTTGGGGGTGGTTTTCTATTGATACTATTAATTTTCTTCCAGACTATTGCAGTTTAAGTTTTAAGATTAACTGACTTTACGAAATCTTGCCAGCATTTAGGTTTCACTTGTGTTAGAGTGAAACGTGTTTGGACTCGTAACTTTTGGAAAGTGATGTGATTTTCCAGTGTAGGATGTGCCTTCAGTTGTTTTAATGCTTTGCGCCTTTTCCTTATTGCAGAAGTGCATTCAGCGGTACACCATGGAATCGAATTAACACGTTTCTTTACTTCAGGAGAATGAAGGTTAGCATGAGAAACAAGTTTATTTGTGAACATTTGCATGTAATTGTCCGATTGTGAGCTGTCTGTATTAATAGATCGGAGGACTGCGGCTATAGAATTATGGAATGCATTCCAATCAGTTCTGTGATAATTACACCTTTTCTTTTGTGGTGGAGATGGAAAGTATAAGTTATTTGTTCGAAAAAGAATAATAGGGCGATGATCGCTGCCAGACAAATTAGAGTGTCCGAAGGCAAAATCAGGAGAAAGTATAATTATGTCCAAGGTAGACCAAGATTTTGATGAGAAATTGTAGTGGGTTGGTTCAGATGTGCACATAACACCAAGATTATAAGACGACATCAGGTCTTCCAAAATTCGGCCTTTTTTGTTGTATTTATTACCATTCCATGAGGGGGAGTGAGCATTGAAGTCTCCGCATAACAAAAACGGTCGTGGAAGCGGATATGATGTTTACGAGGTCTTGACGATTGATTTCTTCATTAGGGGGTAAATAAATTGATGCTATGGTGAGTGAAGTGGAAAGAAATACTTTTGCGGCAACAATTTCTATGCTGGTCTGAATTTGGATTTGCTGGAAATGAATATTTGATTTTACCGCTAGAAGAACCCCGCCTGATGCACACTGAGCCGATAAACGAGAGTGTGAAAGAATATTATAATTTTGGATACTGAAATTATTGTTTGGCTTCAAATTAGTTTCCTGTAGACATATTAGAGACGGGGTGTACTGATGAGAGAGAATTTTGAAGTCTTCGTAATGTTTGAAAATGCCGTTACAATTCCAGGAAAGTATGGTTTCACGATTATTGTTGTTCATAATTAATGATAAAAACGATGGAGCGAAATTATTTGTAGTTGCAAATTAGGAAGAGAAACTGATAATGTCCTTGAGTTTTTGTTCAAGTTTAGTGAATCTGAGTTTGATCGACCTATCTGATAGTGAAGAGTGATTTTCGTTTAATATTTGTAATAAGTCAGATGGAGAGCTTTTAAAGTCTGTGAGAGTTTGGTTAATATCTGCAATATGTTTACCCTTGACTAAGTCCATTAATAGAGAGAAGTTGGAAAATGAGATAGAATATTGTTTAGAGGTAAATTTTTCATTAATAGTATGTTCAACGGGTTTTAGAAGCTCTTTAATTGAAGTAGCTGAATTTTGCTTCAGTTTATTTTTGTCTAAGTTATCATCAGAAAGATTTAGGTCCGATTCGATCTCAGAACACCAAGGGGTTGCCTCCATCGATTTATCAACCGTTGAGTCTTTTTTCCTTTTCTTTTTGATAGATGAAGGTATAGTGGAGCTGAGAATACTAGCTTCTGGTCTGATCAGATTATTGGAGTCGGATGCGTTCGAGGTGTCAGATAATTGCCTATATTTTCAGAATGGGACAAATTTATGGGGGTTGATGGTATTATCGACTGCAGGTTGTTGTCCTCTTTTGGAACTACAGAAGAAATCTTTTCTATATGATCACTGTTTACTGGATCTAACGAAGGTTTTTTTGCGAGAGATACAGATGAACATTCTTCGATTCGGTGCCCCTTAGATCCACATGAAAGACAAGTATGTTCGTCAGGTGAGATAAATATTCTGTAGTTGCGTTCGTTATAAGAAAGCTCGAAAGATTTGGGGAGGGTGGTAGTATCAAAGTTTCCCTCGGTATAGATTTGGCGACGCCAACTTACGATGTGACCAAATAGGTCATCGGAGGGATTCATTCGTAGTATGGAGATATCGGATAACAGTTTGATTTTTCTGATTCTGATTCTGATTCTGACTGACTTCTGACTGACGATAACTATAAGGAAATTTGACGCTTTCTCTTCAACCCCCGATAACTTTTCTCCTAATCTAGATGCCGGAAAAGTGTTCGAACGAAAAAAACGTCCCCGAATTGTCACTATACTATCGGTCATTTTTTCTCTCGGAATTGTGTCTACAATTTCACCCACTAAGCACCACACCGCTGCAACCCCTTAACCCATTCAGCAGGTAGCAAAGGTTGATAAAGTTTTTTGTTTTGACTCCTTGCGGCGTTTTCAGGCTTTTACAATGCAGAGCAGGATAAATAATTTGGATCGCGTAATAAACAGTTCCAACTCATCTTCAACCTTAAGGGTTGAAAATTCGTCGAAAATTCCGCTTCGCCGTTTTTTTTTACTTAACTTCACCTTATTCAATCGACGGATGATCGGATTGTTTGTTGGCAGCTTTATACTATATAATAATGTATAAGCTAGGCCTATCAGATGCGTAGTTCTGGCGTGTGGGTATGGAGTTGTAAAGTGTCAAAATGGTAAGTCGCTGTTTTTCTCCGATGTTATGATAGTCGTGGGTCGGATATTTTTTCCCTTTTATATTTAAGATATTTGGATGGTCTGGATTCGGTTACAACACTTTCCGTTTTTTTTTTTTGGAAAAATCGTCGTTAAAAATACAAAATTTATATAATCATCTCGAAAATCGGGATTTATCTACTAGAAATGGTTTAAATTAATATACCAATCGAATCTTACCGCCAAAATAGAAATTGAACTTTTTAGAGCGAGTTGAATATTTTTAAAACTCCGAAAATTTACTTTTTTCATAATTTCTAAATTGGAGTTTAATCCTTATGCTATGACCTATTAAATGACGCTAGTAGTCTACCCAAGTTACAGATACTCGTCGAGTAATAACGTCGGAAAGTTAACTGTTTCCCAAGTTTGAATAAAGAATGGCGGGGCTGCATATACTTTTAGAACGTTTGAACTTTATAGACGACTACTACTACATGAAATGTATCGTATAAATATAAAAAACCGAAAAAAAATTTTCAACTGTTCCATATGGTACCCCTTCTTAAACATATATCTTGCAGTTTTCAATACATTGTGTTTTTATCGTTAGAGCGGGAAATTTGTAATTAGAACGCAACACAATACAAATTTTACATGAAAACCTTTATAGTAGCCAATAATTTAAATAGTAAATTTTACGACAGCCAGTAAATTTCAACCGTTTACTGCGGAAATATTCATTTCCATATAACGTCTATCTAAGCGAAAAAACCGCAAAAAAAAATTTCAAACCAAACCCAGAAAATATATTTTTATATATATGTAATATACAGCCGCGTGTACTTATTTAAAATTTATATTTGTTGTAATATATATTATGTACGTACGCATATTTCCGTTTAGTAGGTAGGTTTAAATATATTATATCATATGCAGCCGCGAGTACTTATTTAAAATTCACATTTGATATTTGTTATGATATAATATATTATGCACCTACACATATTTCCATTTAGTAGGTAGCCTTAAAAATATTTTTATGTATATATGTAATATGCAGCCGCGAGTACTTATTTAAAATTCACATTTTAAATGTGTTATGATATAATATATTACATACGTACGTATATTATATAATATATATAATATATATATATATATATATAAATTAATAACCTTTTTTTTTAAAGTAGACCTCCTACTTGCGGAAGCCATTGCATATATGGCAACGCCTGCAATGTTTTAGGTATGCAATGAAAAACGTTTGTCCAACTTTTCGCATCGATGGATATTCATGGATAACTCGTTGAATTTTAGTCGGATTTGGACAAACTTTTTTTTGTTTTACTGCTATTGAACCCCCTCCATAAATTACACCCCCCCCGATTGGTAGCCCCCTAGTTAGACTTTTAGTTAAATATTCACTTAATACATTATTTGGGATAACCGGAGATACATTGGAAAATTTTAATTCTTTTCGCTGGTTGTTTAAGACGATAGCACTGGATGAAGGTAGAACCGATCGAGAAGCCGCCGTGCGTAGACATAAATGAGCTGACTAGACTTTCAGTTTTAAAAAAAATAATTATTTTATTATTGTTAACTTTAGAAGCGGCTAGGATTTTGTCCGAACCTTGGACGAAGTCCTTAATGGCCATTAAATGATCATGAAGTGTGTAATCTTTCAACGACTGAAAGATTAAACCCTGTTTGTCTTTTGGATGATTAAATGAAGTAAGTGGTGAGACTTTTTTGGTAACATTTGAATAAGAAACTTTATTAGGTGTCATGGTGGGAGGAGTGAGAGATGAAGTCATATTAACGGCAAGCAACAGCTCGCAGTAAAAGGCGGGAATACTAGATAGGAGATAGTTTAGTTTGACTTACCACACAAAACAACGTATAAATGTCCGATGTGTGATAACGTAACGCGAAACAACGAAACCGATCGAACGTTGACGCAACGGGGTAAAACCCACGGCCGAGGAAGTACGATAGACAAGACGAGGACACGCGATATGCACGACGAAGACGGAGAATAAAATTACACGTGGAGATTACGAACTACCGATAACTGACGCGAAAGCGACAGCCGATCGAGAGAGATAAACGCAGACGATTGAAGTTTGTTGTTAGTGTTTGGTTTTACTCGTTCCAGCGTTTAAGTTTGTTATTTTTTCGTTTATCAATTTTTCAAAACTTTTAATTATATATTGATTTAAATGAATTACGGTTTTGTTCGGTTCATTTTATGCAAAACTATGAAATAAAAATTGCAAATTTTAACTCTTTAATATTATTGCATCGTTTAGAACAAGATAAACTGTTGAAACATGAATATTCTTTATCGTTAAAAGCGTTATTTCCAACTAATCTGGAACGTCAATATGTAGATCTTGCTTTAAAAATTTTCAGTCCTTTCACGAAGGAAGCTCTTTTAACTTTTAGAACAAATATAGAACATTCTTCAGACACGGCTAATTTTATAGATATTATTAACATGGGTGGAAAATCGTTAATGTATATTGTTAGGAAATTTCAAATAGATGCTTTAGAATATCGATTTGGAAAATATAGGCAATTTATCACATTTCAATTAGACAGTTTTATGAATCCGAGAAAAAATTGAGAATACAATCACTTAACTTTAACATCAAAAACATTTGGTTATATATCTATTAAATTTTTTTCTGAAAGTTTAGAATCTTTTCATGAAGAACAGAGGCAATGCGATAATTCATTTAATCCTTAAATAGTTGAAGACTTCGATGAAGTTCAAAATATATTACCTGTTATTACTTATCTGGCAGGTTACTGTTTTATAAAATATTTTAAAATGTTAAATGTCAAATATGCAAACAAAATATAGTAAATCATGAAGAAATGTTTATTGAAGAAAATTACAATTTGATAAATAATATATGCAGAGGTGGTTTACTACTTCCTAAAGATAACGTTGTACATGTAGTCTTAATTAGCTTTTTAATTTTTAATAAACTTATACAATACTATGAAAATGATTTTTTGAAAATTCATTATAAAAAAGAATTTTTATAAATATCGTTTTTAAATACTGGCAGATATAAGTTATGAACTAAGTAATTGTAAAAATCATAAAAACGAATCTATTTTAAGGATGATTATAACAAGCATAACAAATACATGAATGAAAAATTATTGTGGAAGATCAAACGACACGTTGGGCAAAAATAAAAAACGTAAAGTAGACGCATTAGCGAGTAATAAATAAAACTTTATTAATGTAATTTGATATAATTTATTAACAATTTCGTTTTCCGTTAAAAAAAATGAATCGGGTGCGATTGAGAGCTTAGTTCACGACTGGCAGTCGCGTTTAAACAAGAAGCTCTCAGAAAATTATATTTAAATAGATAAATACTAAAAAAAATTAGTCATTTACCACACAAAACACGTTAAAATCCGGTTAACGCGTACTATGTAGTATGACTACTCTTGATTCGACAGAACAGCAACGCCAAGGCCTTGTTATTAAGTCGATAATGACCCAAACCAAAAATGTCAATGACCACATGCGATTTTTTTCAAATTCGACTTTCTTTTACTTCAAACGATAGGTTTTATATTATTACACGTATATTAGAAGACCGGACCGTTTAAAAGTTCATACAAAACACTCCGTCAAAGTTGTCGATTTCCAAACTTCCCACCTCTATTACTCAGCCGGTATTGGTCAGATTGAACGAATGACTGTGTAAAACGAAATAAGTAGTATGAACGCAATACAATACAATTATTAATAATAATCAATCGCTTGTGTGAAACAAAACAAATGTATAAGCGTAATACGATAAATTATAAATGTATACAACCTGCCGCCTGCTATACACTACCCTGTTTATAACATGGACGAACGACATACAACATTATCACAAAACTCGAATCATATTTGTGAATTCAGAATTGAACATAATAATTCCCCGCATTCAAATGTTTAAATCTATATTCATCAACAATTCAATTTAAGACAGGAACGTCCACATGGGAGTGTAATGTATAAACGATTTTACAGCCATGAATAATATACAATTGGTGAACATATTTTGACTTATATTTAAATGTACCGTCGGCGAATATTTCTATGGTCGGAAAACTGTCATATAACATGTCATGATGGTTGATAAAGAATCCTTGATGTTTATAAGTTTTAAGTGAATCTTCTGTTGATAAAAAAAGTACATTAATGAATACACTTTTAAACCTTCATGGATACGTCTGTGATTTTTTTTTGTCTGTAAACCATGTTTACACCGAAAAAACTAATGAAATTAGCTACGCAAAGATTAATTTCAAATTGAGAATTGTAGGTAATTTGTCACGATTTTATTCGTCATTTCAAGTTTGAGTACACATTTTTTAGACACGGAATAACCTTATGTCTTAAAATATACTATTATATTAATATAAAGTAGGGTTAAAAGTTTATATATAAATCAGGTGCTGGAAATACCAACGATTTTTCATACATTTGAAATATCAACTCAATTGGAGCAACCGACCATAGATATTATATATACACTATATTGTACAATATGGAGGACAGGTGTTTGATCAATGGAATGGTGCCATTCCATCATCATACCTATACATAAAAAAAGGAGCGACAATCGATTACACCAATTACAGACTAATAGCCTTAACGTCGCGAGCAAGCAAAATTATGTTGACAATAATTAATGAAAGACTAAAACCACATTTATTAAAAGAAATTTCACAAGAGCAGAGAGAATTTATTCTAGGGAAAGGTGTTAGGGAGCAGATAATTAATGCATGACAATTGATTGAAAAACCACGAGAATTCGATGTAAAGATGTACACGTGCTTTTGTTGACTTCTACAATGCTTTCGATTATGTCAAATGGATGTGGAACATCTTGGAAATTATATGAACTTCTAAACATCTCATATATCCCATTAAATAATTATACAAGGGCAGCTCAGCCACGATTCGAACGAAAGTAATAGTACCCGATGGATTGAAAGTGGAAAGCAGAGTAATACAGGACTATACACGCTCTCCTTTATTATTTAATATATATATACGTAATTTATTAAAAGAAGAATATTTAACGATTAAAATAATAGTATCGGTAACGTATCTTAGATTATTAATTACTGTTACTCCTATCGAAATTCCGCCTTCCCAGTCGTTAAATATTCTTCTCTTAATAAATTACGTATATATATATATATATATATATATATATATATATATAAATTACTCTGTTATTCAGAGGATTGTATACGGCATTATCGTCCATTATTAACACGCAATGAATCGTCACGTTCGAAGGTACGTTATGTTGCCAATTAAATAATACTTTAATATTAATCAGCGATTCTTTTATAACGTTCAGTTGATACGAACACTCTATAGCAATAACCGGATACTTTGATACATACGTAGTATAGTCGACCATAGGATTTTCGTGTAATAATAAGAAGCTTTAAAAATTTTTAACCATTTAAAACAGATTAGCACATTTATTTTCACTTTATTTCAAATTCAATCTTTTTCTCTCGGATAATAAACGTAATTATTCAATAAAATTTGAACGTTTTCTAAATTTAATAAATCGTAAGTCAAAATAGTTTTTTCTTTCTGGAAACCTATTAGTATGTACTTGGTGTTCAAATACGATACCGGAATATCCCAAGTAAATCCTGATAATATGGAATCATTAATTATTGCGCAATCCTAGCCTTGTGTAGTTAACATTTTCAAGTGGTTCAGTCAGTCTATTGGAAATCATCTTGCAGGTAACGTTATTGATGCGACCTGTGATTTTTATTGTTTATTAATTTATGTGAAGTGATCGGTTTTTGATTAATTTGTCGTAATTTTTTAAATTCATGTGCGTTTCATTAAAATATCCTAATAAAGCTTTTCTGATATTTAATTATATAAATACATAACGAACCTTTCATTATACAGTTCGATCGTTTTAGTAATTACAATTTTATAGAAAGGTCTTTAGTGTTTTCAATTAGTAATTAGTATGGCGCAACTATGCATGACAATGTGTACAACAGCAATATTCAAAGATGTTCCTCCCTTTAGCTTCACAAATCTGTCGATCATTTCATTCACTGATAATTAAAACTATTGCACAATCTCAAGTAAAGTTGTTCTCAGTCTGTTCAAAAGATCTCTTGCAGTTATTGTTACAGAGGCGAATGTTTTTTTTTCATTGTATGAAATTTAATTGGGTCGATTTCTGTATAGCAGGTATGTACCCTTTTTTCATATCATTTGTTTTTAACATAGTTATATTCTTTTTTATCGTAATTTATTCTTTTAATGCAGATAGATCCTTACAAACTAAATATAATATATATATATATATATATATACTTTTTTAATGATATCTTATAACTAGGTTGCAGGATCTCTTTTCAGAGAATAAATATATAACAATTAAGTATATATTATATAGTGTATATACATTTTGTATATATATATGTGTGTGTGTGTGTATAGTATATATATATAATTTTTTATGATATTTTATAATTGGGTAGCAAAGATCTATCTTAAGAGAATAAATATATAGTTTATTATATTAACCCCAGTTAGATGGTTTTAGCTTAATAGTAGCAATTTCATAGAATAATTTTATTCAATCTGTAGGCAAATTTAGATTATATCGGTGTATATTGAACCTGTAAGAATCTATATGCCACCACGAATAGTGAAAGAAATAAATAAGAAAAAAGAAATATGGTTCGAAGACAAACATTATTTTACATGTATGGGTAATGAAGTAAGTTATAATAGAGATTACGAATACCCCATACTTATGTTTTGTAGCAAAAAAATGGTAACGAATGAATGACGATATAAGTAAATACAATTTTAAAAAAATATATAAAGAGGTATAGCTTTTAAAAAATCAAGTACTTAAATCTGTTTCAGGTTATAGCTGTAAATCATAGAATTTGTTACATACTCGTAGTATAATATAAGCGATATAATAGATAGTTTCGAATATTTCGATTATAGACCGTCTATAACGGAAAACATAAACGAGTTGGGGACGGAGATAAACATATACAACGAAGAGATCGTAACTCAACCATTTAAAAGTTTTATCGTAATAACTGGGAAAATAAAGTTAAAAGACGAAAAAGATGTTGAAATAACGGGTGTAGACAAAAAAGCGAACGTAATCAATAACGGAATGTTACATTTGTTCGATTGTATAGATTATTATTTAGGTGATAACAAGGTCGGTAGTATAACAAAACCGGATATTTCTACCACGATGAAAGGATTAATATTGTTTGAAAATGATCTAAAGTATAGTAATACCGATTGGGGTATTAAAAATTCTTCAACGAATATTCTAAATGAAAAGGGACATTTTTCATTATGTATACCGGTGAGGACGATAATGGGATTTTTCGAAGATTACAAGAATTTTCTATATCGTATTCCTCAAAAATTGACGTTCTATAGATCGACGATAAACGTAGACATACTAGGGAATATTTTAATGACCGATAAAGACAAGTATTCCATTACATTAAGAGACATAGCATGGAGAATGCCTCAAATAAAGTTAAGTTAGAAAAGAAATTTTAAATAATACGGACTACGAACTACTATACAGAATACCAAGGTACAATGATTTCATATGCGACTGAATTTACTTGAGATATTCCGGTATCGTATTCGAAAACCAGGTACGTACTAATAGGTTTCCAGAAAGAAAAAAACCGATTTATTTAATCTAGAAAACGTTCAAATTTTATTAAATAATAACGTTTACTATCCGAGAGAAAGATTGAATTTGAAATATAGCGAAAATAAATGCGCTAATCAGTATCAAATATTTAAAAACTTTAAAGCTTCTTATTACGACAAACATGAATACGAGATGAATCCTATAGTCGACTATACTACGTATGTATCAAAGTATCCGGTTATTGCTATAGATTGCTCGTATCAACGGAACGTTATAAAAACGTATAATAATAAGAAAGCAAATCTCCTAACGCCTGCAAATAATCCATTCTGACACCTGCACGTCTTCGAAAGTAATATTCAAAAAACGTATATTAATATTATTCTAATGAAATGCCTGCAAACATCATCTCCCGACACCTGCACATCACTAAAATAATCCCAAAGTAAGTTTATAATTTGCAGGTTTTTACTTTAAAACATCTAACGCCTGCAAACAACCCGTTCTGAAACCTGCATAACTTCCAAAGTAATATTCAGATTCCGAGTACATGTGTAACGCCTGTAAATTTTACCTTCCGACACCTGCACATCACTATGGTAATCCCGAGTAAGTTTATAATTTGCAGGCTTTTATTTCAAAACATATAACGCCTGCAAATAATCGATTCCGACACTGCACATCTTCCAAAGTGATATCGAGTATTCTCAAAATTTGCAGGCGTTTAAAAATGAATATTTTAAATATTTAAAGGTGGTACTAATTTTGTCCATTATAGTATAATACCGAGAAGTGTATGTTACCCGTCAACATGTCAAAGACCTCTGATCTATATATAACTAGCATGATTCCGACTATATGATTACTATTGTGTAATATGAATAGTCACTTATGACAAAAAGTCGCTTTTACATGGCACAGCTTCACTTTCAATGTTAAAATATTAAATCGCTCTTTATAGCATGAAAAACGATTAAAGGTTTGTTTCTATATTGTAAAAACTGCAAAAAAAAAAGAATCATCAGAAAACACATGTTAAGTCGTTTCGCCATAAGAAACGCATCTTCATCTCATCTAAGACATTACGAGACAATAAATCGCTAATTAGCTGTATACAGGACGATCATTTAGACTAGAAGACATACAAGATGTTAAAATTGCTTATGGATTCAATGTACCCTATGAATACAAGATGATGATAAATTCGCTCTTTATTTTGACATATACCTTATGAATACAAGACATTAAAATCGCTTGTCAGAAATGAATACAAGATGTTAAAATTGCTTGTAATTTATACAAGACGATAAAAAATCGCTCATTTTTCGACATACCTTATGAATACAAGACGTTAAAATCGCTTGTCATTTATACAAAACGATAAAATTGCTCATTTTTCGACATACCTTATGAATACAAGACGTTAAAATCGCTTGTCATTTATACAAAACGATAAAATTGCTCATTTTTTCTACATAAGAGACAATAACCGCTATAAAATCGCTCCAGATCACCTGACCATCCCCTTAACCTTTCAGGGCTCTATATGTATTGACCATTAAGGCAATATTATATATATATGATCAGGTGACTCAACAACTTTTGCTTTTTTTTTTACTATCTCTATTATTTTATGAGCGATTTTGTTTATTTGGGATATACAACAGTAAACTACTTTGTGTCTTCCCAATGTTTTCAATGCGGCAATATAGTCGCCATCAAGCTGATTATATATAGATCAGAGGTCTTTGACATGTTGACGGGTAACATACACTTCTCGGTATTATACTATAATGGACAAAATTAGTACCACCTTTAAATATTTAAAATATTCATTTTTAAACGCCTGCAAATTTTGATAATACTCGATATCACTTGAAAGATGTGCAGTGTCGGAATCGATTATTTGCAGGCGTTATATGTTTTAAAATAAAAGCCTGCAAATTATAAACTTACTTGGGATTACCATAGTGATGTGCAGGTGTCGGAAGGTAAAATTTACAGGCATTACACATGTACTCGGAATCTGAATATTACTTTGGAAGATATGCAGGTGTCAGAACGGGTTGTTTGCAGGCGTTAGATGTTTTAAAGTAAAAACCTGCAAATTATAAACTTACTTTGGGATTATTTTAGTGATGTGCAGGTGTCGGGAAATGATGTTTGCAGGCGTTTCATTAGAATAATATTAATACACGTTTTTTGAATATTACTTTGGAAGGCGTGCAGGTGTCAGAATGGATTATTTGCAGGCGTTAGGAGATGAGTTAAAATAAAAGCCGTCAAATTTTAAACTTACTTCGGATTACTCTAGAGACGTGCAGGTGTTGGAATGTGAAATTTGAAGGCATTACAAATGAATAATATGTACACACTGTATATATATTATATATGTATATGTGTGTGCATGTTCGTAATACTACTATATATTCACATATCACTCATTGAGACTGTTCAATTTTATTCACTTCTATAAAAATTTCGTCGTGAATAAGTCGTTTTGAGACGTTTATCCTGCAGAGGTCCTTTCGAAAATGAGACATTTTGAATTCAATTCTCAGGAGTATTCGAAATCGAACAGATTCTCCTAAAAAAGTTTAATGTTGAAAATGTTTAAATTGTAAAGCTCAAAAATATAAATATGTTTTCTAGACTCCTTTGTGTTAAAAAAAAATTAAAATGCTCTGAGTTCATTACTTGTCACTTTAGTAGTACTTCTTTTATACGGAATAATATTTCACACTCATAATCACTGTATATATATATATATATATATATATATATATATATATATATATATATATATATATATATATATTCTCGTTTCATTATCCGATCCGGATGTCGTGACCTTATTTGATACAAGTTACAAGACGTCGCCATTTATATCGATTCTGCACTAGATTCATGATTTGCTCTATGTCTGATCTACATAACCTTGTCGTCTGATCAATGTAAAGGCTCATCAGTCTATCTTGTCTCCTTTCTCCATTAACCTTTCCTTGCATAATTGTTTTCACCAGGCCATTTGCTTATATTACATGACCAAAGAAGCCTAGCATATGTCTTTCAATGGATCCAATTGCTCAGTGGGTTCGATTTTCAGTTCTTTTAAATCAGAATCATTTGTTCTGTGCGCCATCCATTGGATCCTTAAAATTTTTCTGTATCACTCTTCCTCGTCGATTTTTTAATCGTCCCGGTTTCTGAGCCGTGTGTCGCTATGGAGAAAATTAACACTTTAAGGAGTAACAGTTTTGTTGTTTTAGAGGTCTTATGATTTTTCCATATACAATTGAGTTTACCAATCCCGACATTTGCAAGAGCTAACCGTCTCCTTATTTCTTCTTCTGATCCACCATTTTTGGATATGCACGCACCCAAATAAATTAATTTATCTTTAATTTCAATATCTTGCAGCAGAGTCAGTGTTTGTTGTATTCTGTTTTCTTTGTCAATGATAAGCATTGAACATTTATATTTATTCAGTATTAAGCCTGCCTGTTTACTGACCACATCTATTCTTGATAGTTATTCAAACATTTCTTTCTTTGTGCTGGCCAGTAATACAGTGTCGTCTGTAAATCTAATAATTGTAATTTTTTTCTCTCCGATAGATATCCCTCCTTGCTATACTTCCATTGTTTTTCTTACAATCCGTTCCCCGTAGATTTTTTTTTTTTTTTAAATAAATGGGCACAGGACTTTTCACCCAGATTGGTATAAAATTATTAAAATGAATATGTTAAACACTAATATTAGTTGATGCAATATAATTATAAACAGCTAAATATACATGAATGCGATTAATAGTAAGTAAGTAAGACATATTTATTGGCAATGGTACTTTGAGAGATATAATTTGATTATATAATAAAGATTGTTGAGAGCTGTAGTAAGAACATTCAAAAAATACATGATCTGCATCTGCTATTTTGTTGTCATCGGAAGGATGAGGGCAAAAAGGAGAATTTATAAGATTGCATTGGTATAGGGACGATGGAAGACGATTTTTTCCAAATCGTAATCTACATAAAGTAGTAATGAAACATCGAAGTATGTTATTTGGTACTTTTATGTCACTAGACCATGATTTTATGGGTATTAGAGGTTGAATCGATCTGTAATATGGAGCTAGATAAGGATTGGACTAAATATTATTCCAATATTCTTTATGAGCAAATTTAATGAGACACAAAAGATCTGTTAAAGGTGTATAAGGAATAAGCACACCGCTATTCGAAGCGGACTTGGCTTCCGCATCAGCAACAGTGTTGCCAAATATACCAGAATGTCCAGGAATCCAGGAGAACCTAACAGAAATACCAGATTCTAACAGCGAGGAAACCATTCCCCGTAGATGTTGAATAGAATCGGTGAAATACAACAATCTTGTTGTACTCCCCCTTTCTTGCTGAAAACTATTTCGATTTTTCGTTCTCCAGTTTACTAAAATCTTTATTATTTAAGTACAATTAAATAAATTAGATGCTTCGGTGTTCCTATTTCTAGTAATATTTGCCACATTTTCGTCCACTTGATGTTGTCAAAAACTTTCTGGTTATCTAAAAAACAAAACAGTCCCGGAATGTTATATTCGTTGCATTTTTCTATTATTATTCTTATATTTAATAGCTGTTCACGTGTGCCTCTACCTGGTACAAACTCAGCTTGTTCTTCCGAAATTTGTGGTAGGAGATAGTATTTAAGCCGGTGTTGTAATACATATAGTAGTATTTTACTGGTATGAATAATCAATGATATTTTGCAGTAGTTTCCACAATCTTCTGTAGGGCCCTTTTTGTGTAGTGGTACATATACTAATTTTGTCCACTCTTCTGGGCAGCTGCCAGTTTCCCATATTTTTTGACAAATCATATTCAATACCTTTATTCCTGATTCTTCCGTTGCTTTCATCATTTCTTCAGCTCTACCATCTACTCCTGCCGCCTTTCGATCTTTTAGTTTCTTTAATGCGACTTCTATTTCAGCTTTCATAATTGGCGGTTCAAGCTCAAAGTCCTGCATTAACACTGAAATTTCATTGTTGTACATCAGGTTTTGACAATACGGGCGCCATCTTTCTGCTATTTCTGACTTTACAGTTAATTTCGTTCCATTTTGATCTTTTATTGTCAACGTTCTTGTTTTGAAAGTATTACTTAACCATTTAATTTTCTTATATAGATCATAAGGTTCATTTTTTTGCGAGTGTTGTTCTATTTCTTCACAAATTCCTATTATGTAATTGTTCCTATCACTTTGTATTTCTTTATTTATTAATTGATTAAGATCCTCATAATCATTTGAATCTGTTATGTTATTAGTTTTCCCGTTTTTTATTTGATTCCTCTCATTAATTAGTTTGAATATTGCCTCGGAGATCCACGGCTTCTTTTTTGTTTGTACTTCACTGTGAATTTATAACGACCTTCAAGAAGCATTAAATAAAATTAAAACTAGCGAACGACTTGTTATACTTGGTGATTTTAATACGCGAGTTGGAAAAACTATAAATATTTGGAATGGCACCATTGGAGTCCATGGAAATAGAAAAGAAAATAGTAATGGGGAACGTTTATTACAGTTTTGCGAGCAAAATGGTCTTGTTATTACGAACACTCTTTTCAAACTAAAAGATATCCATAAAGGATCATGGACGCATCCTCTGGGCATCTGCATCTAATAGATTATGTTATTACAAAACGTCAAAGCAGAAATGAATGCCTGATTACTCATGAACTGAGGGGTGCAAATAGAGACACGGATCATGTATTAATTAGAACAAAATTTAGATTCCCCGCTATTAAATATCATCCAAGGTTACAAAAATATAAGCAAGAGAATTATAATATAGATCGATTAAGAGATAAAAAGATCTTAAATGATTTTACGTCTGTATTAACCACCAGTCTTCAAAATTCATTATCTCTTTCCATGTCAACTGTAGAAAAACAGTGGGGCTGTATAAAAAATGAGATAACGATGGCGTGTAAAAACGTCCTCGGCTGTAAAGTAAAAAGATCTCAAGATTGGCTCGCTGATAGCTCGAAAGAGTTACAAGATCAAATTGATGAAAAACGGAAATGTTTCATTGCATGGCAAAATGATAAATTAAATGTATCGAAAAGAAATAGTTACGCTTTGATAAAATCTAAAGTGCAACGTGAAACCAGAAAATTACAAAAATCGTTGGTGAATTAATAAAATGGCAGATATTCAATTGCTACACGATAAGCATGATATGCGTGCATTCTTTACTGCTATTAATACTGTATATGGTCCTATATCTAGGCGTAAAACTGTCATACAAAGTTCATCGGGTATATTACTTCGAAATAGAGAGAAAATTAAACGCAGATGGAAGGAGTATTTTCAAACGTTGCTAAATAATAAAACCACGGTTAATGAGGACATTTTTCGGTTAATACCGCAGGAAAATATAAATTATCAACTGGACATTTCACCATCTGAAGAAAAAGTTCTATTAGCGATAACTGAAGCTTAATAAAGTGGGCGGACTAGACGGTATACCAAATGAAATATATAAATTTGGTGGAAAAGAATTAACGTCACAATTGCTTGAGTTATATAAACGATTCTGGGAAGAAAATGTACTACCGAAAGATTTTAAAAATGCAGCCATTGTTTGTATATATAAAAATAAAGGGGATAAAACGGACTGTTTTAGTTATCGAGGTATATCTTTACTATCAACTGCTAGTAAAATTTTGAACAGAGTACTTCTAACGCGATTACAAACATTAATAGATAAGTATCTTCCTGAAGAGCAATGTGGCTTCCGACAGCAACGAAGTACCATAGATATGATATTTACTCTACGCCAGCTACTTGAAAAAACTAGAGAACAAAATGAAAAATTGTATTGGCATTTATTGACGTACAAAAGGGCTTTGATACGGTAAACAGAGATGCGCTTTGGAAATTTCTAAAAATAATTGGATGCCCACCGAAACTGCTGTCACTTCTACAACAGCTACATGATGATATGGAAGGTGTTGTCATTTGCGAAAACGGATTTACAGATCCTTTTAAAATCTCGACTGGAGTTAAACAAGGTTGTGTACTTGCGCCTAGATTATTTAACCTTTATACGAGTATGGTTTATATAGTATATAGACAAAAGATTTTAACGTCCGGAATTAAGATAGAATACCGGTTCGATGGAGGATTATATAATCGATCAAAATTTAGAACTAAAAGCAAGACAAAACACGTTCACCATTCAGAATTTACAATATGCGGATGACTGCGTCATCTTATGCAAAAGCGTTTCAGAATTGCAATATGCAGTAAAATTATTATACGAAACATATAAAGATTTTGATCTATCTATCAACTGTAACAAGACAGATGTTATAGAAATACCTACGACCAACACAGAATATATTATCGATGGAAATATATTAAACAAAATGAAAGAATTTAAGTATCTGAGAAATATTATTAGCAATGACGGCAGTCTAGATGAGGAAATTTCATATAGAATTAGAAATGCAATGATATCATATAAAAGGATTTCTAGACGAGTTTTTAATAATAGTTTGTTTCTGATGATGAGTGGTGTAAGTCCATTCGAAACGTTAAATTGTTTGAATAATCAGGACGTGGTTTTCGCCGAAAATAATTCTAGACGAATGGAAAACAACCGCGAAAGTTTTAATATATATATATATATATATATATATATATATATATATATATATATAAATATATATATATATATATATATATATATATATATATATATATATATATATATATATATATATATATATATAGGTATATATAAATATGTAAGTACAAGAAACCTCATTTATAAGCAAAAGATGTGATAAATGTATAACACGCAACTTTATGTAATATGTTTGTATCTATCACCGGGTTATTAAGGTAATAATTTAAATATCTGATACAAGCAAAATAAAAATTATTCACGATTTTAAACATTTTATTTTATACTGATAGAAATATGAGTAAAAATAGAAACCAAAAAAAAAACTTACGGAAAATTTGCATTATATATATATATATCAAGCTAGCGATGGATCGTACCATCTGGAGACAGACAATACGAGATGGTTTGCAGAAAGCGGATCAAAATGCTCGAGCTGCGGAAGAAAGGAAAAGAAATCGACGTAAAGGATTGATTGGAACGGTTCGAGTGGATAATATTAATAATGACGCTTTTACGTGCGATGCATGCGGAAAGGTGTGCGCCGCAAAAATTGGTTTGATTAGCCACCTCAGGACTCATAAATAATTGATGGTACTCCATACTCGGTTAACGAGTGGATAATTTAATTAATTAATATATATATATATATATATATATATACGTCTGAGAGAAGGATAATCATGTGTTTCTTTATTAGATTCTTGAAAAATATTTTTACGTGAAATCAATTATAAACAAAAAGATAAATTGTTATTCACACACTATTCCAATAAAAGAATAATTGAAATTTGTGTACTATCATATATATATATATATATATATATATATATATATATATATATATATATATATATATATGTATATATACATAACCTGAGAAAAATATTTTTTTTTTTTCAGACTGAAATAATTATTTTTCTCGTCAAGCTTTTTATTTTTCTGATAGATGTTTATTATTATTATCGCAAGATGTTTATTATGATTATTTGAAAAACGGCGGTGACCTAGCTCGTGCTGAAATGCTGATTCAGCGGAATTATTGCATTGGTGGCGCCTGGCCCCATTTTCGTGTTCGCCCAAAAATTAAAGGCCTTTCATTGTTTTGTTTATCAATGCTTACGGTCAACGGCTTATTTGTAGGTTACCAGGTTGGATTTTTTAAAAATGGGGTATCCCATAACTACTCTTATCATCACGGAAATGTGCGTCGTTATCATTATGCACAGATGGATGCAACTTTGTTTATCTTGGTTTTAGCCTAGCGGAAACATTCTTTCGAACGACCTTCACTGAAAATGAAACAAAATGATACTCGTCTCTAAATCATCACGTTTAGTAAGATCGATTTTCGCGTTATTATTCAAAGTCACGCGTTCCGGTTATCGCCTGAATTTATTTCGTCGTTATAGGAAAATGTCATTCTTAGGGCTACGTAGCGTTTTAACGCTTACAATCTCCATCGTAATCGTAGGGACGGCTGCTCAAAATGCGCAACATTTAGAATATTCTTACGGTAAATACGATTATTCCAGATTTTCCTTTTTCTTAATAATTTCAAAAGAAACTTAAACGAACTTTTATCTAGAACTATTTTGTTCCCGGAAAATTCTTAACCGTACCCGATTTTAGTTTATTAACTGGTTAAAATAAATTTAGAAAAAAAAAAAAACAAATAGTTCCTTAGAAATACTTTTTTAAGTAGAATTTGTTTAAAATTGAAACCTTATTTGATCGGAAATTTGTTATTAACCGCCGAAAGAAACGCCTAAAAATTGTAGGGAACGAACTTTCGATTGCATAATATATATTAAAAAAAAAGGCATTTCGTACAAAACAGTTAGATGAATTTTTTTGTCTAAAATCTAGCCTAAAGTTTATGCGCTACCAGCGTAATATTTAATTTTTATATGCAATCATTGCGCTTATTCACCCCGCAAATATCCATATATATATATATATATATATATATATATATATATATATATATATATATATATATATAATAATTGTATATAGTTATATATCAGAGAACAAAATTTATTTTTTATTTTATATTTTTTTTTGTTTTCGAACCGAGAGCCCCAGAGCTTCGGTGGCGTAACCAGGGGGTGGTTTTGGCGGTCTGACCCCTTTGGAATCAATTTGATAATAAGAAAATATATACTCGTTGTTAAATGTCGTTTCACATTTATTAAACCTATTTTGTTTTTTTTTATTTTCACTTATTTTATTTAAATTTCGTTGTTTTTGAAATAAATAAATAGTTTCGTAATATCGCGAAGAATATATTTTAAATTTTAAATTTAGTTAACCCTTTCAGTCATACCTTATAAACCAATAAGTATAAAAATGTTGATACAAACTAATGTTTATTATACAGTACTCAATTTTTAGGTGAACTAGTGATAACTTTCGATATATTTATATAAATATTTTTAAAAATGACATATTCCACATCAATCAAAAAATATAACATTTTGTTCGAATTTAAATTTCACGCACCATATAGTGGACATCATGACTGAAAGGGTTTATTATTCCTTCAAAAAATATAAAATCATTATTTATCGTTTATTTTCTCGCTGAATTTATTGTATAACCATCTCCCTCTGTCCTCAATAACGTTACTATTAGTGTATTTCAGGGACGTTAAACATTTCTGTCGTCTATTGCTTTTAATAGAATTACATATTCGACGTATAATAAGTATAAAAATAACTCCGGCGAGTTGGATTGCTTAGGGTTTGCTACTTGAGTTTTGATGATTTACTTAAAGTTCAATTTAACTCGGGTTTACTGTAATAATTTAGTTTTGTTTGAACCCCCCTCTTTAACCAAGTCTGGCTACGCCACTGCCCATCCTAACTTGTTTTCTCAGCATTCGCCACTAAATACATATACATACACACGTATATACATATATATATATATGTATATAATAAATAATAAGAAATGAGTTAAAATCGATAAATGTTTTATAAAAAACATAAATCTTTTCGGTTATTAAGCCCTCTATCGAGCGAATATAAAATAAAATGTAAACATTTAGAAATATATGCAATATATGACGAAAAAATTTTAAAATACTAATATACGCGATTTTTATAAAAATTAACGAAATGAAAAATAGTATTTACAAAATAATCCGACATCGAATACCTACAAAAAAATATAAAATGTAAAAATGATAATTTAGGTATATCGAATTTGGAAAAATTAACGAAATAAAAAATAGTATTTACGAAGTAATCCGATAGCGAATGTGGTGCTGAACAAAACGTAAAATTTATACATAAACGTACGATGAATAAAAATAAATCGTAATATCAAAAAATTAATTTTTATAATATACTTTTTAAAAGTAATTCCTCGTCAAAATTTATCGTCGAATTTAATAAATTATTTTTATCGCTTTCTTATTTTCTCTTTTTTTTTGTATATATATATATATCTTCAGTCGTAATCCCCCTAAGGGATGTCGTGACCATTTTCGTGCTACAGCCTCTTCAATTTTTCTTCTCCATTGTATGCGGTTTGCAGCTTCCCGTTTACAAGCAGCCATTGACTTTGCATGCGCTTTTGTGATCGTGTCTGTCCATTTGAATATATATATATATAAAATATTCACCTAAATGTAAAATTTCATAATTTCTATTGATATTACTTATGTCGTGTTCTAATTCTTTACAATGTTTTTAAAATAACGATTTTTTCATTATTGCTCAAACATGAATTTAAATTTTCTTTAAATGTTATTTGTCTGCTTAATACTCTTATGCATTATCGCGTTACGATTTAATTTATATAGCCCGCAATTTTATTTATCTACTATTCGGTCGTTACAAATTGATTTTGATAATACGTTATATGATTTCTTATGGTTAAATCTATATTTGTTAAATATTATTTTAATACGTACGACCGGCTACGTAATTTATATTATAGAGAACCTAAATAAATGTATTATCTATTTTTCTGTATTTTTTATTTTACGTTTTGTTTTTTTTTTTTATATATTTTATCGACTATATTTATTATCGATATTCGTTTAATTTTTTAATATATTTATTTATATATTTGTTGTCAGTTGATTTGCATTCTACACCTCCGTCGCAATATATAGATAAAAAGTATTTACAACCGATTGATCTGCTGGACGGTGGATACGATTACAAAGAACCACCGGATGAATATTTTTGCGCTCGAGATTGCATGAAATATCCTAAACCCCGTTTATGCTACTACCAACTTCATCTTGAACAATACCACGCTATGGGCCCGTTAGTATTATTATTTGTGTTTTTGTTCAGAATTTCGTTTCTTACGCTGACTAAAAAAAAAGAAAAAAAATATTTATTATCTATTTATTTTGGGTATAAAAGGAAAGAAATTAAAAGAAAAAAAATAGAGAAAATCAAAATGAATGGATGGAATAAAACTGTAAGGAAATTGATGAAGAGCTTGAGGTTTACAAAAAATACATAAGCGAATTACCATTACATTTAAGAAACGGAAGATAACGAGACTTATAACACAAATGAAAAAAAAACGTGAAAACTTTATCTTTTTCAAAATGCACGTACAACTGATTATCCATAATTTTCTATCGATTTCGAAATCTGAAGTTAAAACTGTTACGGAACTAGCAATAGGAAAGTATACTCCGGCATACGTCATCGTCGTGTTACTCCATGCTGATTAAACTGAACTACTGGGTAACATTGATATAACAGGAGTAATTCCGGGAAAATGGATTAAGTCTAGGTTAAATTATTTTATATATGAAAAAAAAAAAAAACAATATCAAGATGGTACTAATTTGAAGATTTTAGAACAATTTTATGAATCATTTGCGAAAGATTTTCTTACCACGCATACTTCGCACAGAAGAATAACAAAATTACAACGAGTTCGATTTTATCAGATCTCCGTAATTTGGTTTTGGTCTTAGGTATAATCTCTATGTACCGATTACAAAAATATCGTCATACGCCCCCCAGAGTGTGTGTTCTTCGCGAATTATAAAAAAGCCGTTGACAACGTTAATCTGGATAAATTAATGAATACACCGCAACAAACGGAAAAAAAAAAACGATAATAGTTCATATACCGGAAGCAAGCAATAGAACTAAACGCAGAATATATGCAACACGTGCATACGCGCTACAATCTTACGCAGAGCATAGGGCCACTCTTTCCCGGTGATAATTAAGAGTTGCATTAAAAAAAATCTGCTACGTATACTATGCCACGGCGGCAATATTACGTAACTGCGACTGTTCATCATAATTATATATATATATATATATATATATTTATCCTTGGGCTGATATTGAGCAAAGTCCGCATATATCTCTAGGATCCTTTATTCTCTATATTAGCCAAACTTCATTCACACCTGTCGTTGTTTTCCTGTACATCCATCGTACAAAACTGTTCCTGCCAACTGTCAACTCGCACGCCTTCAGCTTCTCGGCTGCTTTACCGAGAAAAGAACTCCTTAATTTTAGTCTCGACGTCGCTGCATTTTGACCGATTCGTAGAAAGCCGTCTATTACGCGCTGGATTTTGACCTGTGGATATTCGAGAAAAGCGATACCGTTAATAATGGTATAAATTTTCGCCTATATGATAATATTCGCTATATCGTTTACCGCTCGTATATTTACACGTGTATTTTCGTTACAGAGCGTGTCTCGATTGTCCTCAAAATAAATCACATTGTCACGCTCGTCAATGTGTAACCGCCGACGGTGTAGAGAGGACGGTTCTGTCCATAAACCGAAGGATGCCGGGTACAGCGATGATGGTAAGACGGAATATATCAATTATCGTCGTACGTTATGTCAGTATAACAACTACGCCTAGTAAAATCACATCGTTATTATATCAGGACGGGTGTTGTGAAAATTCGATAGATCGCCTACTCAAGGTATTATCGGAAATTTCGAACGATCACGATTCGCTTATTTCTATCCACTTTGCGTTTTTTCCATTGTACTAGGTCCCGAGTCATCCGTTTGTTAACTTTCGAATCATACCGGCGATTTAGTTTTATCTATATTTAATAAAACGTGTTTATAAGACGAAATTAAATTTTCGAGGATATTTTTTTCATACCTTCGTAAGTAATTATAATATCTGACGAGAAAATTTTGACATTGCCATTATTATTGTGGCGGTTTTAAAAAATATCCGAAACGTCTCGTGTATTGTGTAATTCGGCCGACAACAGTTTCCTATATCCTGCGGCTGATGTACTAATTTAAAAGGGATTTAGTAGTAAATCGCAAATATAACGAATTTAATAGGTTAGTTGTCAAGAAAAAATTGTAATTTATTCTATTAAGATGATAACGTGAAATCTATTTAGAGATTATTATATATCGGAGAATGTAAGTAAAAGATTGTAAATGAAGTTTGTAGTTGGCAATGAATTTATTTGGATTCGTAAATTTTAGAAACATAAATTTGTAATTATTTATTAAATAAATACGCCATTACGTATACGGAGGGGGGGAATGAAAAGAATTCTTTATTATAATAAAAAGAAAAAATCACCCACGTATCTAGAGATAACAATCTGTCATGAGGAAAATAATGTACTAGCGACATGCAAAAAAAGAATACTCATAGAACGAAAATCAACATTAATCGCTAGTTCTGTCGACAGATCGTGTAGTCAAGGCATCAACTATAGCTCCATCGGTTGCTGTTCCTGCAGTGGATGTTATTAGTCATATAAAGCATCAATTCGGAGATACGTGGAAAAAAAAAGTATGGATAGATCTACACCATGAATAAACTAAGGAGTATCAAATCAGACACAACTCCCTGGAAAACGTCGATACAACCATCACACAAGTATATTCTCGATCGAAGGGACGCCCCATCGTTTATTGTGGGCAGCAAACTGCAATTGTATCCATATTCTCTATCCTCTAATCTTATCACATTTCTTCATTCTCGTCCATTATTTCTGATAATCCTAACATGATCGATCACACCATCCAATTTCTGAAACGTACTAAATTCTTTCCCCTAATATAAATATCACAAGCGGTGTCTCTGGCCACAGTAGCAGTACATGACGCCGCTTTAAATAAATTAAGAAAAAAAAATTCTATCTACAGAATATCTTTGTAAGATATTGAAAAAAAATAACAACGTTAACTGTAATAGACGGATATTCGAGAGGATAAGTAAACAAAAGTTAACGGTAACTTGTCAAATTTATATATATATATATATATATATATATATATATATATATATATATATATATATATATATATATATATATATATAATATTAAGAATATCATACGATTATTATTATGTATATTCACGAAGAAAATAACTGCTGCATTAACAATAAAAGACTAAATCTATAAAATCGTTAGTCATATACTAAATAAATAAAAAAAAATCTTAATTGTGGTTGTAGGCGTGTTTAGATGATCATCTCGTGTTCGATGTTATAAACGAAATACCGGGCAAATCCGTATCAATACACTCTCACGGCATGTATCAAAGTCAAAGTCAGTACATGGATGGAGTACCTCACGTAACGCAATGTTCCATAGACGATCATCAAACCTTTCGATACCAGTATAAAGTGGTAACATGCGGCACTTTGTTCTATCATTCGCATGCTGGTAAATATATCGAATTAAAAGCTCTTTTGTGATTATTATTTTAATTTTCATTATAAAATTTGCAACCAGCAATGATGACATTGTAACGACCAATACCGACGGTGCTGTACTATTCGCGTCCTAGATGTAACCAGAAAATTTATCTTCAGATCGTTTATGTATTTTTTTCATCTATTTTTACGCAATATTACATATATTATGGAAGTTTCTGTATAAGATATAATATAGTTGATACTGTTTTGAAAAATCCCTACAATATAAAGGCAAACGCTCATCCAATATAAAGGCAAACGCTCATCTAGGCGTAATAGTTATTTTATAAATTAGTACCTTACTTCCGAGGGACGAGACTAAGTGTTTTTTGAATTGTTGTGTATTCATCTTATCAACACGTTTAGCACATATTAGCTTTTTACAAAATTACGTAATCAGGCATTTGTGTTCCTGCCGTATTGTTTGTGTAAGATAATTGGCATTTCTAAGGTAAAAGTGATATGCATGATCTTATTTTCATTTACTCCAACAATTTGTATTGCAGATAAGGCTGTTTTCGGTTTATTGGAGATCACTGGCGCCTACTTAAGCCATAACCAGTATCGTTTGCAAAGGTTGTAATAATTACATCTACACTTTCTCGAACGTTAGTGGAAAATTGGACTTATAGGATTGAACCTAATACACTAACTTGAAGTATGCCCGCGGATATTAAATAAATATCGCGACTTGGTACATACGATCATCTAGGTATAATTTTATTAGGAGATAGAAATAATAAAATAGATGTCGAACCTTATCAAAACACATAGGTTAGTGCTATAAGGCCAGAGGCACGGATACTGTTGAAATATGTCGGTTTCACGTAGGAACGCTACTATTGGACCGGCTGCATTTGGTTGCAAAAATCGTTGCAATAGATTACACCGCTGTATGTAACTTTCGCTTCATGCATAATTCGATATATCTTTTCTACGGACGGATAAAAAAAAAATTGAATTTTATGTATATATATATATATATAGCAATCTGACTGAAGTAGCTAATAAGGCAACCGGGATATGGGTCGTGACAGAATGGTAGATGTTATTCAACAATGACATTCCGAAATACCTCGCTAATCATTCAAGCCAGTGTCTAAGGGTGTGCAATAGTTTAATCTTCGAGATTCATTGATCCGATCTAATAAATGAACCGCCAATTGCTCTAGCGTGTGCCAAGTAACCTTTACTGCTATCACAAACTATTTCGCGTACATTTGGTGATTTTATTGCATCATTTTGATTATTCAATATCGACGCTGTCTCCCAGACTGATATCTAGTCTTGTAGAGGTAGTTCGTAAGTTTCACTCAGTAGCCAGGTCATGTTCCGCAGTTTGAGTTTTATTTCTTGAACTTTGATCTTAATGCGTTCATTACAGGTCAAGCGGCGATCAAGCCACATACCCGGGTATCTGAGACTATTTTCACGTGGAATCAGACCACTAAAATCAACATGGGGACATGTGTTTTGCCTAGTTGTAAATGTAATATATACTAACGTGGATGAATTAATTTTAACCATCCATTCCCAGATGTTCGAGTCGTTAATTTTTTTTTGAGGCCGCAACCGGATCGTTATCGCAATGCCATATTATCAGCAAATGACGCCACCACAACATTCGTATTTAACTTCAAATGTGTATACGAGTAAAAAGATGGGCCCAAAACTCCACCCTGTAAAACACTAGCCTTGACAGGATAAAATTTTGACATATCACTATCGAATTTTATTTGAAAAAATCAATCTGACACGTATGAAGCGTGTAGTAAGAGTGTGACAATGTGCGCTTATTTTAGAAAGTAACCCTTCAGGGTTCGCGTTCTCGTGCGCTCGATTTCATAATCGCTCCTCAAAAATTCTTGCTTTTTAGTTGCCCATTAACAGTTTATTTGCGGACTTTTTGAAATATTATTCTGTTTTGTGCGGTGGTTAAGATTGTTTTTTTAATTTAAATTTATCTTTATTATTTATTTAGTTATGTGTTAATTTTGCAAATAAGATTATTCTCTATATCAATTCTGTATTCCTATACTCTTTCACATTTTCTCGCACACTCGCTGTGAAACCTTATTCCTAAACAGTCGATTCCGCCTCCTCTCACACTGGCGTTGCTACACTTCGGTGTAAACTGCAGGTGGCATGGTCAGTTCAGACTCCTGCACCGTCTGTAACTCACCCTTCCGCGGCCGGCAAAAATCAGTGAAATGCACTGAGAAATGTGGCACCAGAGTACACAGTAGGTGTCTGTTGAAAAACGAAGAACGAGACAACTATACATGCAAAACCTGTATAGAGAAAATGGATGTAAAAGAATGTTTTCTTATAGGAAGATCACTCCACAAGGGTGACCTGGAGAGCACAGTCAACTTGTTACTGGAAGAGGTATTATGAATAAAAAAATGAAAACGTTTTCAAAGAAAAATGAAGAAATCAAACAACTGCGTATTCAAATTGCTAAATTGAAAGAAGAAAACGAAGAATTGAAAAAGAGTACTTTTAAACAAATAAATAAAGGTACAGCCATTTCGCAAACATTGTGGAAAATCAAGGGGTGGTTAAAAACAAACCACCATTAAACTATATCATTGTTAAGAATAAAGACAACCCAGATGGCAATGTCCAAGAAAACTTAAAAAATCTTCCGCCAAATTAGGGGTCAATGTCAAATCTTTCAAAAAAATAAAATCAGGAGATGTAATGGTTGGATGCTCCAGCATAGATGAAATTAAAAAAGTAGCGGATGAAATAAAAAAGCATGAAAAGTTGCAAGCGACCAACAAACAGGGGAGAAATCATCAGGTCAACATCGTTGGTATATCTGAAGAAACCAGTATTGAAGACATAAAAGAAGTGATTCTCCAGGAAACAAATGAGGAGCCCCTTTACACTAAAATAGCAAAAGGGAGTCAACAAAGAGCAATCTGCGAGGTGTCACCAGCGCTGCTTTCGGCAAATTATATGGAAGAAAGAAATTAAACATTGGATGGTCACGCTGTCGAATATATGAGTCGGTATCCCTACTGCATTCACATGCTGGAAAATCGGTCATAAAACAGCGGATTGTAAACTTAAAGAGGACGACAAAAAGATCGTAGAGAAGACCGTAAAATGCGTGTGTGAATAAATGGTTCATCGGAAAGTACACAGTCCGCACGAATGAAATTATGAATGTATATATATATATATATATATATATATATATATATATATATATATATATATAAATAACTTTAGACTTTGGTCTACTTATAATCTGAATGCTTTTGTAAGGAGCAGCATCTGTCTGATTAAGCCTAACGGTGGTGCAGGAGACGCGGTCATCCAATATTAACATATAGTAGACTGTATTCACTAATATCTTAAGAAAAAATAAATGCATTAATCAAAAACCCCTTCATGTTATACACTATCGAAGGCGTGACTGACATCTAGAAAAGATGCCGAACAATTGATGCACTCTATGAACCTGTTCTATTGTAGAATGTCCACGATGAAACCCGAGTTGATAATTTGAAATCGTACCTTGTAGTATAGGAATTGAAGAATTTCCAGTGATCAGATCATACCTTAGAACTTTGGCATTGATAAACTACCTATAATCACCCTCTTAAACTGAGACGGAGAAAATGGTTTTATTGGAAGGGACATAGTTAAGTCGAAGTTTATTTAATTATAAAAAGAGTCCGATCCATTATCGGGCGTATGTGGTTCAAATACATCCTTTAGATGTAACTCCAAAACCTACGCCTTTTCGATATCGGTATGTGCCCAATCGCCATCGTGTTTCCGCAGGTGTGGAATCACTTTCTGTGGTTTCGTAAGAACTTTGTTGGCCTTCCACAATGAATTATCGTTATTTTTAGTGCCCTTAGAGTGTCATTTTTTTGCGTTTTTACTAATGTGCTTAATTCTTTAGTTATTTTCTTAAGATTTTATGAGCTGGGTACCATGATGTCTGTCAGAATTTTCTAGTTTTCAGTCCCTTCGTCAACATTATTATCTATTATTAATGGAATGTTGAGAACAAGACTTCAATCCGGCGTGTGTAGGAGCAGCAGTCAGTTCTATTATTGTGGAAGTTTTTTAATTATTATTTATTTCTAGTATTATGGAAAAGTGATAAGAGTCAAATGATGTTTCGACATTAGAATATAAAGTAATAATACCGTTGCAAATAAAGAAATCAAGTATATCTGGAATTTTACTTCCGTCTAAGGGTCATGTAGGTTAACTACTATAGAGTACTGTCAATTTTGACTTTCATTGGAATAATTCCCGTCGTCCTTTTGACATCGTTAGTCTTGACCCAAAACAAACGTATGACACGTTTTTCTCGAAATTCTACTCGGTTATTCTTATTTAAAGCGATGAAAGGCTCGGGCAATCGAAAATGAAGTGCCTCGAATCATCAATAAAATTCAGTCTGAGGCATTTACAACGCACAACTACTTTATTCATAAGAAAAGTTATACGGATATTCGTAATGTGTTACCCGTGTGAAATTTTAGTTGCAGTAGGCGTTGTTCCCAAGACACTTGTGGAAAATATATATTTATTCTATACGAAACTTATTCCACGCAATCAAACACAAAACTAATTTCACACATTGATGACGTTATTACATTGATTTACGCCAATTATCTTGAAACAACTAATTTGCAATTAATTTCTAGATATACTGTTGTGGAGTAAAAGTCACTAAACACGAACGTCTTTCTGTGTGATTTGTGCGTAGAAACATAAACCTGTAAATATTAATTTTAACCGCGGTAATTCTAAATCGGTTGACTCTGCAAGTAATTATTGATAATATAATTTTCTTCAACACATAAAACATATTAATAAGTAGATTCTGAATCTGACCTACTCGTTTAACAATAGACTAATTAACCTTCGGAATAACTATAATTTAAAAAAAAAAAAATTTTAACAAAAATTTAATTTTATCTCCGCATCGTTATTGTATTCCACGTAAAATTTGTTGAAATAAATTCCAATATAAATATATATATATATATATATATATATATATATATATATAAATAAATTTGTCATTTTTACATCTTCAAACTTATTAAAAGCTACAGAACTGTACAAAAGAATGTAGCATTGATACTGGCTTTATGCTAACGTTAGTATCCGTGTAATATTACATTAATTATAATAACCCACGGTATTAGTATGAGAAACGTAAATAAATATTTTTTGTAAAAACAGAACTATTATATGACGTAACAGATAGAAGAAAAACAAACTTTATTTAAATAGTACGATATATAGCACGTGGACAGCATATGATTAGCGTTAAGTACATACTTAACATTTATCTTTGGATTGGAGGAAGCAATACTAAAATATAATATAAATATTCGATTATATAGGAGGAAGCGAACAAAAAAACCTGCCAGAAAAACGATAAGAATACGGTAATTGCAGAAAGTAATATCACACGTATGTACACGCACAGATACCTACGCATGATCACATTTGCATATTACACGCATAAACATAGAGAAGTAAATAAATAGAAATCAGATAATCTTCAAATATTTTTTTTTTTTTAATATATATACGTTTAATTCTATGATGCTTATACCTAGAATTGATAAGTCTTTTTGCATACCTGTGACGATTTAAATTCTGCAACGTTGATTAACGGTGATTTTGACTCAGTTGCAAAATATTTTAAGCGTCCTATTAGAAACTAACCATCAAACAGGACGACTGTTTGACGAATATTAGAACACAATGGCAAAATCTAAACCGTAAATTTATCTATAAGATTATACCTAGCTTTAAGGAAAGAGTGAAATGTAAATTTACGATGATGTCGTACGTCTATGGATAGCTTAAATGTCCACGTCCAAACTCTGTAACCGCCGTGCTTGATACCGCTTCGATATCCTCCCGTCCATGACGTCTATTAGTTCGGGACATTATCCATCGTCTGGTTTCCTTATTGGCAGTCGCGAGATGAATAAGATTTAAAACCCCACTTTGCGAGTATTTAAACCGAAATGGATCAACGCTTATCTTCATCGGTTTAAATTAAGTACAAACAAGTATACACACACTCGTTATAGTCCTTATACTGCGATTCGTATTATCTTTAATCGGTATAATTCGCAAAATAAATGCTCATTAAAACGGATACCGAGTAACAAAAGTGTTTTTAATCATCTTTTTCTATATAAAGAAACTGGTAGTTAGTAAAATTGTAGGCTACGGTAAATTTATGTTTCACTTGTACGCATGTATACGTATGTATATTTATTTTCTATTTTTCAAAGAAAAAAATAGTTATTTATAAATTTTAATTAGTAAAATTCGAAAAAAAAAACCAGCGCTCTGGAGTTTACTCGATTATTTAAAGTTATTTTTAGGTTTTTTCGATATTTATATTTTCGTTAATGTGTTTGCCGAACTTTATAGTTTTAGGTAAATGTTTATGGTTACCGTCTTGGAAGATTCATTTTTTCCTTCTTAATGTGCCATTTAAATTGTGCTTCGATTGTTGATAGTATCAAAACTTTATCTCACTATTTCGGGTTCTCCGCTTAAATTTATTCGTTAGAAACACTCCGAGGTATTAGCGAGCTTAAACGTTGAAAGTAAGATTGAAACTTTACAGAGCGGCTTTCATATTTTTAAGTTTTAGTGTTTAATGTTCACTATTCGGCTGGCTAAAATCGCACAACTTATGTGTATTTTAAACATTTTTTCCAGTATATAAATGACGTATTCAGTTTATGAAAGGTTTTTTTTCTTTAAGGAAGACGAAACACAGGCTTGCCTACGTTCGCTGATAATAAATCAGCCACCGTTTTTTTTTTTTTTATCCACAGTTGAGCCGATAACGAGTGGATGAGAATATATCGATAGATACATATTAAAGATCTTTTGTTACGCAAAATTTTTAAGCTTTAAACTTTTTTTTTTTTTTTTTATCCAATATTACTTACAAATGCTAAACAATTTTTATCCGACTTGTTACAGCTTTTCAAATGTCAGATGGACTACAAGGACCATTGATCATACGATGCAATGAAACGCGCGTTTATCGCGGTTTATACGATTACGATTTGTTTTCTCACGTTATAATGGTTCAAGATTGGTTACATGCATTATCTGACACCAGATATCCGGGTTATAATAAAGATAAAGCGTTGATAGGATTAGGACCGGTATCTTACCTGATAAATGGTCGTGGACGATATAATGTAATTAAACTTCACTTATATATATATATATATATATATATATATATAAAATACATATGAAAATTGAAGTATATAGGCCACAAGCTCCTGGAAGAGGGGCTGATTTTGTTGACAGCACAAGAAAAAATACTTGGAAAAGCAACAAGACGAAGGAAAAGATTGGAATATGTAACATCGAAAACTGGATTTGAGCCTGTGAAGTGCCTGCGAAGTGCCTGCTGCAGTTAGACTTTGGAAAATATGAAAAGGCCAACTCCCCCAGTGCGCAACCTCCTTTAAAGGAGATGCAACTTGATGATGATGATATATATATATATATCAAGGGCGGATATGCACTTTTATCTTCGTATTTAAATTAGATACAATAAATACCGGAAACAGAACAGAAAGTGAGAATTTCCCGCGTGATCGTTTTAAATTCGCGAAATAAAGCATGAATTGAAATCACACGCTAAACCATGCGGCGTCCTTGAACGTTTATCTCTAATGCCAATTTGTTTTCGAACTGAATACGTCATTTAGTTGAGATGCACTACGTGCATCCGTTTCATTGTCACCAGTGCAAGGTCAATCGTCGTTATAATGATAACCAACTCCTGTGATATCGCTTTTATGCTAATTTCAACGGACACTAAGACGATTACAGAGTAGTATGTGAATTTCTGAGGTTGCGTACGTGATGCGATACGATATTTATGGTATTATAGTGTAGGCGTGAAATTTATACATTACGTAATTGTATAAATTTCTCGTCAATTTCCTTTGATTATTTTTTTTAATATTTTTTTTTTTTCTGATAAACTTTATACGAACGATGTGATTTAATAATTAAAAGCTTCTTTCGCAGTAAACATCGGTCTTTCCGTTATTTCACAGAATCCGAAGATCCTAATGTTGGCAATCCGTCAGCCACTTGCCAAATTACTATCGTCGTCCGTGGGTGTTTCTAATTCACCGGAAATAGTCGAAGTAACATTAAAGTTGTCTTTTCAATTTCGTGTCTACTAAACGCTAAAAATACTTCTCGCTAACATTCGTTTTTTTTTTCTTAATAGCGTACTCTGCAGATTCGGAGTCATTCCCAATATTCCTTTAGGTATTTCATCCGAAAGGTATAAAAAATCCGGTTAAAGTTGTCGACATTTACCGTATTCGAGTACTACAACTATCTATCCCCACCAGTACGGACGAAATTAAATTCGTAGGCAATTCTCTGCCTGAATTTCTCTCAGTTTACAAATTAAGATTCGACACACAACCTATATTATCAAACCCCCCCTTATTATGCCGAAACAGATTCGGATAAAAGTATTTTTTCAATTTGTCCACAGCACAGATTCACCGATCCGCATAAAATCTAACGAATTTCATGTAACAACTAATCATAGCTGCCCGTTCCAATAGGAGATAAATGATAAATGCGTGAAATAGTTTGATAATGTCTCGAAAACGAACACCTCAAAAATAGCTAAATCTAACGTTAGTTCATCTTTGCCGAAACGGTCTCCTCTAATAATCGTTAAACCAGATTATAACAAAATACCCGGAACCTTCGCTCGTCTTCTTATAAATTCCACCAGATAACCATTTTTATTCATTCACGTTGGTATCCCTCCTCCGCAATATCTTCTACACAGAACCCAGGTAATTCCTCGAACAAACAAACACTCCCTCCCGTTCAATAATTCGAGATTATTTTACATTTTCTAATTCTAATTGTTCTAGTATGGCGTCACTTAGATAATCCTCCTCGCATACTGTCTCCACAGAACGTTAACGAATCTAACATTATGTTTCTTAAAGGCGTTTCCTTCGTGTCCTTCAATTTCGATAATAAAAAATTTCCTCGTACTAATAAACAAAATAAAGTACATAACATCAACTCCATCGCATCCGAACCTACCGATAATAATTCTCATTCTATTCTCGCAACAAACAACCCAAAAATTTCATCTTCCAAAATTTAATCGTCTAAAGTTTTCTACCAGCATCCTACACGTTATTGTATATAATTTTTTCAACGTTTCCATTAATTACTCTGTAAGGTTTTTTTTTTTTTTTTGTATATTTTTTTATCTTCAGTCATAAGTCCGGCTACGGGCGTTATGATCAAGCGTCATGAATTGACGGATTGATAAACCATCTTCCCTGTTATTACAAGATCGTATTAATGTAAGTGATCTTAAATCTGTACTAATACGGTCTGTATTTACTTTCTCCTAGATCAGCATTTCCTTCGCTACAGTGTTACTACCCATATATATGACTCGTCAATTTTTCGTATAATCCTCTAGACAACTTGTTCTGCATTATTACAGGCCATTTTTCTCTTGAAAAGCTTCTTTAGCCGTTGAAATTATTCGCCGAATCTCTTCGCTCGACTGATACATTCATTTCTTCTGGCGGTTTGCGGATGAAACGTTTTCGTTTTTTCAATAGTTATTTCCATTCCGTATTTTCCTGATACGCTGTTAAGCTTTGTACCGTTGTTACTAATCCATCTGCAATTCATACTTGGTCGAATTTTACAATTTTTACACATCGTCCTCCTATTTTTACACCGTATTGAATTTCTTCTAACGCTTCGTTTACTGCGAATTCTGAATAAATATTGAATAGCGTCGGTGTGATAACGTATACATCCTCGACGCACTCATTTGGAAATTTCTGTTGATTTAGATAATTTATTATTAAATTTTGATTCTCGTATAACGTTATGCGGATAGGTTTATCCGGCGCGTCTACCATTTTAAATATTTTGAACAGCTGGTTTCATTCTATTCTATGGAATGGTTAAACATAATCAATGTAGCGTTCTTTTAACGTGTATTTTATTCTTTCTATTCATACGGGTGCAACTGCATTCATCGTTGATAATTTTTTCTAAGTGCACATCGTGCATCATCGATAGTTCGATATATTTGTCTATTCTGTAATTTGTAATCATATTTTCGATGTGCGCGGGAGTAATTGCCCTGTATTCTTCACAACGTTCGGGGGGTCCACTTCTTTAGAAATTGCTACTAACGCTGATGTGAACATATTCTTTTAGTCTTCTTCTTTTTTGTAAATTTTACACGCCAAGTCGTATAATTTTGTTATGAAGATCTTTTCCGCCGTTAATGATTTTAGTTCTTCCGCTATCTTATCGATTGTTGGTGATTTATTCCGATACATCGTCTTTATTATTGCAACATCAAATTTTTTTCGAAGTGACATACCCGATCTTATTTATGTCTTTTGTCTCGATATAGTTCTCTTATACATTGTCATTTCCACCTGTTTCTCCATTGGTTCATTACCATCTTCACGTTTCACAAATAGACACTTACTTCTTCGACAAAGATCGTTTAAGTCGTCACACAGTTTTTTCCACTTTTCAGTCGGTGTTTTTTAAGCGCTTATAATTTTCTTTTTCGCATCAGCGGCATTATTAAGTTGTCGTTTCTCATCCATCGAGCCTCTAGAACCTCTTGTGTTATCCACATGACTTCTTTTTCTTCTGTTGTTAATAGTACTTTAGTTGCTGTTGTCGCGATTGTTTCTTTTATTTCCAGCAGTTTTCTATTATACTCGACGATTTCCATTGTTCAAAACTCTCCGATATTTGACCGTTTAATTTTTAGTTTTTTTTTCTTCTAGTTTTTCCGTGTTTCGCATTCTACTAAGATTCTCTTTTCTAAATCGTAATTCTGTTGTTATTATGACTAAGTTATGATCGGTGTCCTCATCTGTTCCAGGGTATAGTTTTCTTCACTCGATTGATTTTTACCTTTATATAATCTATTATCTGCGTTCGAAGTCGGTCACCCGGTATTTTTCAATTGTATCGAGTCCTCAGCGGGCTCAATAAACCGTGTGTTGACTATTACTAGGTCTTATTATTTGCAGAAATCTTCGTTCATCCGTTTTATTTTTTATACCTAATCCAAACGATCCCACTGTATCGTCTTCTTTTCCTATACTGGTGTTCCTGTTATCTTCATCTATATAGTTTTCTGCAGCTGTTCTTCTAATTTCGCAGAGATTTCTTCTGAACTATTGTAGTTATTTACTCATTTGGTGCAAGTTACGATTATCATACTTCCTATAGTTTACGTGATTATTAACGCATTGCTGAATGCATTATTAAATCGACTTCATTACTTTTTTGTACCCCCGAAAAGTAATAGAGTGATAGCAGATTGTATGATTCCGTTGATAAATCAAACCGCGTTTAAAACTTTATTCAATAATTTACTTCATTACATCTAAGGCTGTCGACCATCTCGCGAACGAATCTTTTCATATATTCATCTCCGAATTTTGCGGTCCGTATTTTTTCGTTATTATTATTTTTAAAGCTGGCGGAGGAAAAGTTTCAAAAGAAATTAACTGCTGGCAACAAAAACCAGTGTGTGTGTGTGTGTGTGTGTAGGATCCCTCCCTCGATAATCCGAAGGGACTTATATAAAGATAGAGGCGCCTCTACACAGTTGCACACAGGACCCCACACTTAAAGATTAACTCGATGCGATGTAGGAAGGGATAAAGACTACATTCTTGCATCGCACATAAAGAGTAATAAGTTTATGCTTAACTAAATAAAAAAGAAATATCATATAACAAACTTGAGAATAACCCCCCTCAACTTCTTAATAACACAAAAAGATTTTGAACAATGTTAAAGGCATTACTGGTACCTAAATTAAGAACTTTTAAATACGGAATAATGAAATAATAAGCACTCCAATAAAATAAAAACGATCGGATGTAAATATTACATTATACGTAAGTAATAAAAAAAAAAAAACACGAAAAAAACCACACAATATAATAGATAAGGAAATTAATAACAATTAGTTAAAGCTAATTAAAATTAATTATTCAAACGATTAAATATTAAAATAAATAAGAGACAGAGTTGACCGTGCTACGAAAACTGTGTCGGATTTGTGATCAACGGTTAATTTAAGCGTTTAATGCAAATTTTAGAAAAAATTTTAAATTTTAATCGCACGACCTGTTCCGTCCGCCAAAAAGCAATCCTAAACATCCCTCTACCTAGAGGAAATAAATTTGCGCAGTCAAAACCAAACTTGCGGTATGCTGGACAAAGAAACACTGTGCGTTGAGGTTAGATTTAAAACGGATTGGTTGTATTGAAAATTTGTATACGTCTAATGAGAATATTTTAACGTACGGTATTTTCCAGAATAGAAACACAACAACTGATACTCCGCTAACTGTATTCAAAGTAGTTCAGAAAAAAGATACAGATTCAGAATTATAGCCGGACTTCATTTTACACCGCCATGCGTTCTGACCATCGAAAATCACATGATGACGTTAATCGCAGTAGATGGCCCAGCTATAAAGTTGATCGAAATCGGTTCATTAATGCTGTTTTCGGGTAAATTCAAATCTTCGGTTGAAACTTATTTTTTTATCGATATTTTTAACGAATTATTGTAACTAGGGTAAACAGATCGGCGGTAATCGTAATACCGAACGATTTATTTAATAATAATAATAAAAATGTTAGTAATTATAATAATTATAATTTTAATAATTATAATTATCGTGCTAACGACAAATAAGTAATTAAATATTATTAAATTTTTTTAAACTTAATAATCGTGAAATACTTCACTTTCGTTTAATTAATACTTCATCATGAGAGTAACGGATTATTTGGACCGAAACCGCATTTATCCTCATTCGTTCTAAGCCGGACTATGGCTCCATCATATCTGCAAATACACGCCTGCTCGATAAACTGGATATAATACAAAATACATCGAATAGCGCTGAAAGCATTTCAAACAACGCCTACAGCTAGCCTCCGCTAAGCGGTTCTCCACCTCTTTACTACAGACGGAAACAAAGTACGCAGCAACTGTTGCTAGCCATCAACTTCAACCAAACCGAGATCATATCAGTGAACTCCTAATACCAGTCGGACTTCAATTAAAGTATCAGCGTAATATTCTAAAGAGAATGCCAACATTTCTTCCATTCTGGAGCCAATTCAAGCTGGAGATTTGCCGAGATCACGGCGGATATTAAATTCAAACCCAACCGTGTAATACACGCAACCTTACAACGGATGTTACTCCGGATACCTCAAGCCATTATACACAGATCGAAAACATCTTTTTCATACAGGTGGACCGTATTTCATCCAAAACAAAATTCAGCCCTTCAATCTTCCGATAATGTCAGTCGTTTCGGCTAAGCTAGTAGCGATTTTTCATCCTCCAAATCGCTGAGCTCCCACGGAACAATTATGTAATTTGCTCAGATTCCGTGTCTGCATGAAAAAACTTGCCATAAACATAAGCTGTTGATCATATTCTTTTCTCGATACTGGAGCTGTATAAACGAAACACAAAGATGATCTTTGCTCGGATTTCTAGCCATCGTAATATTTCACCACACGATGCCGTACACCGGGCGGCCCCCCGTTGGCCGTCGCAAACTCGCCTTCCAATAGATATAGGTGCGGAGTAAGAACATACTTCGATCATAGAGTATTGATCCTTCCATAGTCAACATAGTATTCTGTGTTGCATCAAAAGAGACCTGATAGTATGGTCAATGTCTACCTAGATTGGACACAGAATAGAGTGTAAACAATCACCCGCTCGTACCTGCTTGGTAACCAGCCACCACCTGTATGCGATAAATGCGAAACACCATTTAATCATATATACTCATGACCTACCAAAAAAAATACGCTAAATATCGTACTAAGGAGATAAGCTCAGCTGTGCCGGACGTCTACAACCTGAAAATTCTTACAAACTTCCTTATCAAGACTAATATTATTATCTATTTATACGTATTTCAATTAATGAATACATCGAATAATAGAGGCATTAAATACTCGTTAAAAATAATAATAATAATTTAAACGATATATTATTCCTATCCGAATAAATATAAATTACGTATTCATGAAACCGTTGCCCTATAGTAATTTATAATTAAATGCGTGCGGACAAGGTAATGATGAATAAAAACAACTCACTATACCAGTTTCGCTTATCGAAGTTATACAAGAAAGTGTGAGTCATGTTTTGGGCAGGGGCGAATTCTCCGATACATTTTTATTTTCGTTTTTAAATTAGGCAGAACAAATTACGTTGGAACAATACAAAATATAAAAAAAGGTTTAATCGTAATTATTCGGAATATTCAGAGTAATTCACAAAGTTGAGAAAAAGCGAAAAATATCTAACATTTACTAATTTTTTTTTTTCCCCCGAACAAATATATTTATTATTAAAATACATTTTACGGTATGAAATTTAAAGTGACAATCCAATCCAAATAATGACAACAACAGTAATACAATTATGTTAAAATACATAGTAATATAACGTATTATTAACAAAACATTTAATAATTCATTCTTAAAATAAAATATTAATTAAATCTTGAATTGTAATATTTTCAAAATAAAGTTTTCGAAATAAATGTTATCTTACTGATATAACAAATTATCAGTTTCTCTGTTATTTATTTCGACATGTAAAATTTAAGGACCGAGAATTAAACTGGTCGAAGAATGTTATAGCTAGGATCATTATATTCATCTTTTTTGTATTTTACTTACGACATTACACGATCTGGGGTCGATAGAGTGAAATATATGCACGATATAAGTGATAAACCCAGAAATACAGCTTCAAATAATAAATTACGTTTTCTTAATTTATTTGCTACATCCATTCACGCGCTTATCCCACGATAATTTACTAACATAACGCCTAAACATTTAATATAATTTACTCTTTCAAATTATTCGAATCGGTAGCTATTAAATTTAAGTTTTCGCGCGAATTTTCCTTTTGTTGAAAACTATACATTATGTATTTAGTTTTTATTCACTACTAAACGATTGGCCAATAACCAACCAGATAATAATTATTATAATAATAATAATTATAATTATAATTATAATAATTATAATTATAATAATAATAATAAAGTAAAGTTGTGTAACAACTAAAAATGTATAACCAAGCGGCTTCATCTATTGGGATGTGTCGTTAGTTAAAGAATAGA
This sequence comes from Coronaproctus castanopsis, assembly GCA_032883995.1. Lineage (NCBI taxonomy): Eukaryota > Metazoa > Arthropoda > Insecta > Hemiptera > Monophlebidae > Coronaproctus > Coronaproctus castanopsis. The sequence continues at coordinate 50,998,211 of CM065052.1, forward strand.
ATTACTATCCATTGCGTTGACGACCTATCCGTATGCAAAAACTTTCCTTCGGTTTCCTTTGAATTTCTATGTCATATTGAAATTTGATCAACATTTTACAAAGTTTTGCTACCGATTCACGCAACAGTTGATACAAACTGTATGGTTTTTTTTTCACGTTTCCATTTTTCTCCCCTTGTTTTTTGTCTCTGTTTAATTCTATATCTTCTCTTACGATTCGGTATGTATGCAATAAATTTTTTTATAATATCGTTTATTCCAGCAAACATCAATGAAAACAAATGACGGTACACCGTGGTCATCGATGATGGTATTTAATGTCGGTTTACCACAAGGAAGCGTGCTTGCACCAATGTTGTTTAACATATATACTAATGATCAACCAATTGGAAGTTCAACAAAACACTTCATATATGCTGATGATTTAGCTATTATAACTCAAGAGAAAACGTTTTGCGAGGTAGAAAATAATTTGAATGGAATACTGGAGACTATGGAAAAATACTATGCTAGCGATCACCTCAAACCGAATCCTAATAAAACCCAAAGTATCGGCGTTTCATTTGAGAAATAAGGATGCAAAGCGTAAATTAAATGTCAAATGGCAAGGGATATCGCTGGAACATTGTGACAACCCAAAGTACTTAGGCGTTAAGTTGGATCGAGCCTTAACATTTAAAGAACACTGCGAAGATACCAAAAGAAAAATTGGCACAAGGAACGGTTTACTCCGAAAATTGATTGGCTCCACCTGTGGTGCAGATCCAAATGTATTAACAACATCAGCTTTAGCTCTGTGTTATTAGTTGAATATGCTAGTGCAGTATGGCGGAATTCAGTACACGTAAAAAGAATTGATGTAGCACTAAACCGATCGTATAGTTACAGGATGTTTGAAGCCGACACCGATCGATAAAGTAGAAATATTATCCGGCATAGCACCACTAGGTATAAGACGGGAAGTGATGGCTGGAAAGGAAAAAACAAAACAAGAACAAGATATAAGACATCCATTGAATGCAAAAGAAGCAGCAATAAGTCGACTCAAGTCAAGAAAGAGTTTTCTTAAAACAGCAAACGCTCTGACACAAACGCCGGAAATCACTAGGTTGGCGCTATGGAAAGGAAGGCTGAAAGAAAACCGATTAAAATTAATAACCGAACGAACATCTACCTCCCGGTAATAAATTGCCGTGGTCAACATGGAAAACTCTAAATAGAATAAGAACTATGACAGGTAGAACAGCAAAGAACATGAAACAGTGGAAAATTACAGATAATGACAGATGTTATTGTGGCATGGTACAAGATTCGGAGCACCTATTAACTTGCTCATTGCTGCCGGTGCGATGCGGAATGGAAGATATGACAAGAATAGACGGAATGTCGGACGACGCAGTTCAAATAGTGAAATATTGGGGAAAAAAAGGAATATAAATGACCGACACGATAAGAAGAAGATTAACCTATTATAATTATAAGTTGTACAGATTTTTCGTAGGTTGAAATAAAAATGTTCGAATGTGAGTAAATGTTAACGAACAAAAATTGAAAATTATGGTCGTCAACGACTATCAGAAATTTGTCCGAATATTCGTATCTAGTTAATAAATTCGTATTTTTTTGTTTCCAGCCGGCTGCTGTTATAATAAAATTAGAAGAAGATTAAAAATGATCCTGTTCTTCCGCGTTATTATATAGACTGATCAAAGCGCGAAAAAATAATTTGAATATCGTCGCTTTCTTTCGTATTTTTACAATTAGTCGTGGACTATTTGCAAAAAGTAGTAGGCAAGAAGATTATAGATTCCCACGTTAGACGTGACATTTGAAAAGAAACAATTATGATAATTATACTACTTCGGCCGCAGGAGAAACCACTGCGGTCGAAAACGTGCGATTAATGCGGATCTGACGGGCAACAAATATACACTAAAAACATGTAATGACAAAATGTATCGATACTAATGAAGGAAAGTCATTTATGAAGTAATCTACTTTTACGATTATCGCACGCAGCCGGCTTTTATCATCATCCTAGTTTACAGCGTCATTAATTTCGCCAAGTCGCAGTATTTGCAAGTTTTAAAAATTTCATTCCTTTATGTAAATATTACATTCATATTTGGTCATGCCAAACATAATCTCACGATATTAAGTATTCTCATTTATAGGGGAAAGATACGACGTGGTCATTAAAGCGGATCAAAAATTAGGTTCATATTGGATTCAAGCTAAAGGCTTGGCCGGAGCCGCCGGTGTTTCTCAATACGCGATATTGCAATATCTCAACCCCGACGGCAGTTCAACTAATTCGTCATCTACTCCATCGACCGATTCTAACTTACCTTTCAAAACACCGGTTTGTGCTTTCCTTATTTATAAAACGGAGTTACTCGTCGTCGCTATTATATATTCTTTTTGAAGAATAAATCGGATAATGAAAATCAATAATAATCGCTTATTTTTCAATTAAATATGTTCCTAGTTAAAAATATATCAAGTATATTTTCTTGTGTAACTTTTTTTAGCTATTATTTGGTTAATTAAAGTCTAAATACTAAATATGATTAATTGTCTTAATTTCGGTTAATTACTAAAAATGAACGATATTAATTTTAATAACAAAGATTAATTACTGATATTGAACATATTTCGGACACAGTAAGTTCGGGACAAGCTGTATGGCTTTTTTTTTTATGTTTCCGCGTATGGACTGACTTCACGAGTTTAAGATGTTCCGGATAGAATCTTGGTTACTGTAAGAAAAGTTTGTGATCATCGAACTACACAATAATCAGCGACATGCGATACCTCGGCGGTTTGAGATCAAAACAAAGGTAATTTTCATTTTAAGCTTATATAACTCAAAAAACAGTATATGGTCGACAACTGGTATTTCGAATGCTTGAGACATTAGCGGTTGGATGGATTACCAGAGATCTGAAGTAGATACGGACAGCCTTCAGATCTGCCGAAGGGACTGACAACATAGGCGAAAGGTTGAAAGACAGGATTTTGGTTTGAATGCAGTCATGATATTTCTGATGCAATATATAAATAAGTTAGATTTTGTAATATCACGTGGTATTGTTTGTTTTTAACCCTTAATTACTCGCGTTAAAAAGTTACGTAAGCACTCGCGTGACAAGGTAGAAGAAAACATTGTAAGTCACATACTTTTTTTTAAGAATTTTTAATTAAATAATTAAAAATAAGTAAAAACATTTATAAGTATTAGAAAATATGTTGGAGTTAAAAAAATAGTTTGACGTATACAATATAAAAAACAGTATATCAACTTTAAGTAAGAATCGTTATTTTGAAATCCCACGGTAATTGTTTATCTTTCTGAACACGATTTACATATGATTGACATATGTTCTTTACAAATAGTGCGTTTACAAATACAACAAATTAATATTTTGTGTCATAATAGAGGGAAAACTTAATGGCAGAAAAGGCAAAGGTCGACCGAGGAAGACGTTTGTGGGACAAATGATCGAAATGGCGGGTTGCGACAAATATTCAAATATGAAGAAGATGGCAATGAATAGAGAAAAATGAAAGCTAAAATTCGCACCGACAAGGCTAAGCCTTTAGAATAAAGAAGAAGATGAAGACACGAGAGACATCAATCGTGAATAAGCTTTTTCTCGATTGCGCAATTCTCAACTGCATTGCATGAATGCGATGCGTCTGTAGATCACATCAAATTTTTCACAAATATCGAAGCGATGTTTCATTTGCGAACAGTCAGTTTTTTTTATCTTTTATTTTACTTATATTTTTCTAAAACTTTTGTTCCGACAGGGTGAAATTATGAAAGTTAAATTGTTTTTATCTATCCGCAGATAGCTAACGATGTGACCAGCGGATGTGATCCCGCCAACAACGCCGCTATATGCGCGGATAAATTTCAAAGTAGGGATCCTACGCCAGACGTAATGTTGAAGCCTGAACCGGATTATAGATTGATAGTTAATTCGAATTACAACAGGTTCGACCATCATGAACTATTCGAATCTGAAACATACACTCGTTTTTACTGTAAGCAACTATCAATAATAATAATTATAATCAGAACGTGTCAAATTAAACCTAGATATAATTTATTTATAACGTACGCTCGTAAAAATACGACGAAATAAATAATTATTATAATTATATTTTGCCGAAACGTATAGCCAGAGTAAATTGATAAATATCTGCTTACTATATTCATACGTATAGCAGCAGTGCGAGTGCATTACATGAATACATGTGCACATATGTATAGTACATACATGAGTATTTATAAATACGCATACATACCGTGTTCAAGTAACGCGTGTAACATATTGTGTTTAAAAATGTAATAAAGTTTAAAATTTAGGCAACATAATACCAAAATCATATTGTATAAAGTTTATCGCATAACATTAACATCATTCTTTACTGATAAACCAATTACGTATATCTGTAATTACAAACACATATAATGTACGGTATAATATATATATATATATATATATATATATATATATATATATATATATATATATATATATATATATATGCTACGTCGATTATGTGAAATGATAGAGTAGAATGGAATCAATTATTTGAAATATTTGATGAACATTCCGTTTTAAATTATAGCACTAATACATAAGTTTGAACCAAAATACGATGGTCAAATGAAGGAATAAATTATATGAAGCTACAGAAATTACCAAAGGTGTGCCCCAATGACGTCTTTTATCACCAGCGCTTTTCAATATCTACTGTTAATTTATAACAAGGGAAGCATTAGACGACGTTCGAAAAGGTGTAAAAATTGGCGGGCGATGCATAACAAGTATAAAGTTCGCGGATGACCAAATATTATTGGCAGGCAGTCAGGAGGGTTTGTCAAAAATGGTACATAGATTAAACTGCGTCGTAGCAGGAAAATATGGAATGAATATATAAATATTGAAAAACCAAAGTTATAGGCGTGAGTAAAAATTCAGTGGAAATTAACAATCTGTCGATGATCAAAAATTAGAACAAATGAAATTCTTTAAATATCTAGGACACATAATAACAAAGAACATATATTGCACAAACGAAATCCGACAAAGAATTTCAATGGCAAAATTGGCACTCGCGAAAAAAAGGCAGATAATTACGCAGAACACGCTCTCCATTGAACTACGTAAACGTATAGTTAAGTCATATGTCTGGGCGGTGGTACTTTATGCGGCGGAAATATGGACGCTATTAATGAGATAAGCAAAAAATTGACGGTTTTGAAAGACGGCCCTGGCGACGTTTATTAAAAATCTCATGGATCGATAAAATATCTAATGGAAAGTTTTCCATTGAGTGCAAGAAGAAAGATCACTCTTGAAAACTATCCAGAAAACAAGGCTAAAATGGATCGTGCACGTGTTAAGGAATTATATCCTATTAAAAGATATCGTAGAAGGACGAATACCGGTGCGCAGACCGAAAGGAAGAAACACACTGATAGACAAAATCAAGAGCAAATATTAAGACCTATGCGGAATTTAAAAACCCGACAGCGGATAGGAAAAGGCGGAGGACATGGAAAATAGTGGCGAAATAACAATATCGCAGAAAATAGTATTCCTTGATTTTACACTATACGCAGGTTTTAAAAATAAGTCAGTTTATATGCGGAATTCGAACAATGTGGAATATAGTGATTTTTAAAAAATAAATAAACAATAAAAAAAAAACATAATTAAAAATGATAAATTTTTTATATATAAAAAGACCACAAAACTTTTCGGCTATTAAGTTATTATCTATACGCAAATAAAACATTTAATAAAAAAAAGAAACCAATTAAAACGTGAGAAAACTAGAAAATAAAATAGAATTAAATATTGCCTGCAAAGCAGTTAGATATCGGATTAAATCGGAAAGATTTAAAAAGCAACAAAAACAAATTGAACAAATATTACAAAATAATAGAAGTACTAAGCAGATTAAAACTGAGCTATGGAAAGAACTGGCTAATAGGACTAGATGATGATAAAGGAACTGTGGAAAGAAGTCGCAAATTAATAAATCAAATTGCTACACATTATTACAAAAATTTATATAAGGACGATAACAACATCCAAGAGGCGATGAACATAAATTACATAAAGGACAAAGACGACATACATCAATACCATCGATCACCGATCCTGCTAGCAGAAATCAAAAAAACTGTAAATAAAGCTAAGCTAAGGTACCAGGACACGATAAAATAATAAATGAAAGTATCAAATATGGAGGAGAAAGGTTACTTATAGAATTGGAAAAGCTATTCAATGAAATAATTCTAACAGAAACAATTCCAAGTGAATGGGAAAAATCTGACATAATCCTTCTACATAAAAAAAAGGTAAAAGAGAAAAGATAGAAAATTATAGACCAATAAGCTTTATACCAACAATACAAAAAATTTTCTCTACCGTAATATGGTCGCGACTACGGAACCAGCTCGAACCACATCAGCCTCGGGAGCAGGCGGGTTTCCGTACCTCGTATTCAACAATAGATCACTTACATGTTATTAATCAATTAATAGAGAAAAGTAAATATACCGTTATTTTTAATGTTTATAGACTATACTAAGGCCTTTAAGTCGGTAAAGCAATCGTGTATATTTCAAGCACTATCAAGGCTGTCGAAGAAAGCAAATAAGACTAATAATGAAAATGTATAACAACGTTGAAGCTAGAATATGTGGATGGAGAATATTTCCCGTTAGCGCGGGGAGTACGCCAAGGAGATCCGTTATCTCCAATTTTGTTCAACTACATCTTGGAGGAGGTTTTCAAAGCGTTAGATTGGTCGGACGTGGGCATTAATTTAAATGGAGAATTATTGAATAACTTACGCTTTGCAGACGATGTGGTGCTAATTGCATCCTCCTTCAACCAATTGCAGCAAATGTTTCTCTCTCTGCAGCTAGAGCGAAATAAATCGGGATTAAAAATAAATAACGAAAAAACTAAAATTTTATGTCAAGGAAGAAAGAGGCTTTATACCAATAGGAAATAGCAATATAGAACAAGTCACCAAACTTATATATTTAGGTCAACTAATTTCATTTAAAAGCAAATTAACAGCCGAAATACACCGCAGAGTGGCAATAACATGGAAAAAGTACTAGATGATGAAATCAATTTTTAAGATCAATATTCCGCCCAATCTAAAAAGCGTGCCGTTCAACAGCTGCCTGCTACCATCCTTAACTTACGGCTTCCAAACATGGTCGATGACGCAAAGACAGGAAAATATTCTAAGAACCTACCGAAACAATTTAGAAAGATCAATATTACATATCAAGATACTAGATAAAGTCAAATTAAAAACGATTAAAGAACAAATGGGTGATAATAGGGATGTCTTAACTTCAATCCACGCGCTGAAATGAAATTGGGGAGGACATATCATAAGATACAGAGATCAGCGGTGGACGAAGAAAGTAACGGAATGGTTCCCGGCGTACCCCGCAAGAGAAAACAGTCGCGACCGTTTACACTTTGGGATGACGACTTCAAAAAACTCCTGGGTTCCAGAAGCGCTCTGTATAGATTGACACACAACAAACGCAACTGGGAAAAATTGGGAGAGACCTACGCTCGAAAGGGCCTAATATGACTACATTCAAATTAATTTTAGAATTTTTTTTTAATCTTTTTTTTATAGTGCCGTTTTTAACTACCGATGCTATTACGGCACTGGTGATTTAACAGTTAAATGTAGTAACTGAGGTTGGAGGAGGAAAGGAACTGTATAACTGAGGGAATAGTTGAAGGACTGTTGGAGAGGAAAGCAGATAGGGTATGCGGATGGATATTGGGCCAGTAAGGGAGGAGTGTAGGGCAGTACAGTAAAATATGGCAGATAAGAGAGGGGTTTGGGAGTAAACAAAAGGGGCAAAAAGCTGGCGGATTAAAATTTATTTTAGCTGTAACAGATATTTATAAATTCTTAATTTCGTTGTGCTAAATAAAGGTTATTATTATTATACATATATATATATATGTATATATATATATATATATATATATATATATATATATATATATATATATATATATATAATATACATAAAAGAAAAAAAATATAAAACAAAATGTGAGAAAATACTTAATACAGATGTACATTATTACAAAAAATGGCAAAGTGAAAAAAAGAAAACTAACAGATTATTTTATGATAAAGTCTGTTTTCTCACTTGACTTTTTTTTTTTAATATTGCACTGTTAAATTAAGTATTTTCTTAAGGATTATTATATATTTTTTCTTTTTTTGACCTTCATATTTTTATAAATTCCAATATACATACTTTTTTATATATGGATATTTGTTTGTATTTTATTTTATAATGACTTTTTCTTTTTAATAAAAAAAAGAATGTATATATTTGACGATAAATGTAAAAGATTATTATAACAGAAAATAAATGTACCGGAACAAATGACCTCTTCGCAAAAATTAAAAATTCTAACAATATAAATTTTTCAATAAATAATAAACATACAAGATATACACAGGAATGATGGAAAAATTAAACAAAAAACCCATCTCAAAAAACGACTTAATAGCGAAAAGCGTTGTGGTCTTTATATATATATATATATATATATATATATATATATATATATATATATATATATATATACTCGTATATATGTATATGTATACATATATATGTAAGAAAAAATTTAACGATTTCAACTACTTTTGTTGTATACGCGATTTTTTTTTAATCTTCCGTGCCATGCTACAAAGGCTGAAAACCACGGGGACAATTATTCCGTTATTATAGAAGTGAAGATAATTTAGTGCAAGCGAGGAAAGTCATAAGAGTGTTTTCATTTTTATTTAAAAGTATTTCATTAAGTGTGTGTTAGGAAAACGTAATGAAGAGCGAATAAAGTTATACCGAGAAGAGTGAAGTTATGAGCTATATTGATTGGTTGACGATCGGTTTCGGATAGGATGTAAGAATAACACGAACGAGTGCGAACTGTTCGGACACGGAACAGTTTCATCCTGTTTTGTGCGATCAACACGCTGAATAGGCCAGATACCACTTTCCTGAGGTAAACCTGAAAATCTGACTAGTGCTTCTTCTCGAATTTATGGAACATGAAGCGTCGCATATCGGAGGAACGTGTTACTGGATGTAATTTTGCAGGTCATTTGCAGTTGGAGCTGCTTCTTCATTCCTTCCATACCACCATGTCCAGGAATCCGAAGTACATGGGTCTGCAGACTTTGCTTGTAGATTGTTAAATTAATTTTCACAGCCGATGTACGCGTGCATCTGGAATTTTCTTTCACCCGTTTGATCGAATACAGCGACTCTGCGACAATGACGATATCCAGCTGATTTTTAGCAGATGCGATTAGTCTAGACTGAAAAATTGCAAAGAGTCCACGCAATAGGACACTACAGTACGACGGATGTGGAAAATCGACTATATCATCATTATACACGACAGCACAACCACAGCGATCTTCATTTTTTGATCATAGTATATTGAAAAGGTGCTGTATGTCGAAAGGAATTTACTGTTTGCAATTGGTCTGTTTTCTAGGTGTCTATTTAATCTATTGTATAAAATAGTTCCAAGAAATTTTGCAAGATAGGATTGCAATAGGACATAGTTTTCAACTGCCAACTTATTAGCAGATTTGAATATGGTTGTTATTCTTGCTGTTTTAAAAATGGTCGGCCATGTGGTTGTTTTAATAATTAGATTAAACAAGAAAATTAAAAAAAAAAAAAAAAAATTAAAGGTCGTTCAATTATGCACGATTCGAAGAAAAATGGCATTAACCACGACGGAATTAAATTTCAAATATCTATCGTCGTCATTATCGTAGTAACTGTTCGTCAAATTTTCCAGTACTGAAGGCAAGTATTCAGCAGAACTGTTCAGATACTTTCCAGATTTTAACGTATTACCTCGAAATGTCATTACCATTGGACTTAAATATCCGCTTTCTGGGAACAAATTTATTAAGTACCGAGTACATTTTTCTGTAGAAGTAGTCAGATAATGCATCTGACTGATTAATATTAGATATTTCCTTACTAATCTCGCATATACTTTACGAAAGTTATACTCTCTATTGCCTTAATATATTGTCTACTTTCAAGAGAGAACATTTAGTTCAAGTAACTTCTAACGCTGGATGATATTTATCCTCAATCGTAAGAATAGCATTATGTATTTCTATACTAAGACCAGAATTAGTTAAAATCCAAAGTCTTACCTTGAAAATTAGTAACTGCGTTGAAAACATTTAGACCGGCCTCCGTTAAAGTCAAGTAAAAGATTAATATATTATTATTATTATTATTATAGTAAAAAAAATACGAAACAGACGGGCCAATAAACGATAGATTGAAGTCGCCAGTTATTATTAAATTACGTTGATTAAAATTTAAAATCGAATTCTAATCAAATTTGTCTACATACGCAATATTACACATTTTCCGATGTATAACACGTTCGAAATGCATACAACAATGTACAAGATAAATAACAGTAGTAATTAAGATAATAATATACACACTAAAATTACTTTATTATTAATTTTTTTTTTTTTTAATATCGTAAATATTCATAATACAAGCGAATAATCTCGAACGAAATCGATGACAAAAACAATTATTAAATATTATAGATAATAGTAATGATGAATACCGCCATTATGAATCCGACTAGATTTATAATAAAACGCTAAATAATCAATTAATTTAATGGTTTAATTCTGAAGTAATAATAATGATAAAATAACTTTCCGAATATGGTCGTTATCTGAACTCGATCGGACGTATTTCAAATTCGGTCAAAAGTTTCCCAATAGTATTGAACAATGAAAAATATTATTATAAATTACTGTTTAACGATTAAGAAATGTGACAAAATAAAAGATTTTCTCTGTCACTCGGATTTTTGTAATTTGTTCTTTAATCGTCTCTTGTTCCAGTACCGGCCGGTGGACCATCGCTAGGCGGTGCACCCTATTCAGATGATTATAACAACACCAGCAATTCTTTCACGCCTTTTCCGATTTTAACGCAAGACGATCCGATTCCAGACAACTTGAAATGTTCGAAAAATTGTATATCCAGCTACTGCGAATGTTTTCACATGTACCAAGTGAACCGAAGCAAAATTTTAGATATTGTCATACAGGATGGTAAATAGAATTTTATTTACACGCGATGCAACTAAAATTTCGCCTACATTTAAAATATTATTAGCGACTATAACTAGCATCGTAACTCGTGTTCTGCTTGCACGACCAGAATTCAAAGCCCACCAGGAGTACGGTTAAAAAACAACTCTAGTATTCATGCAATTGTTTGGAAAGCGTGGGAAATAAGGAAAAAATAAACGCGTTAATGACAGACCACCATCTCGTATTGTATTATTCGGGAAGTGTTAACAGCGTTTGCATTTATACTTTCCGTTTCAAACAGCAATAATAACATCAATCACACAGGGGTACTATCTCACACAAAAACGTTCTAAACATTAAGAATTATGAAAATTACTATCAACCACTTTTAAAGTCGAACTGAGCCATTGCAATTGCACTTACCTGGAGAAAATACCGGTCTGTTAAATATATTTTTAAGGGGGTGACCTAACGGTGATAAACTGAAAGGAGAAATTTCAAACATACGCGTTCTACCTACTCTAACTTATGGATGTCAAATATGGTCAAGTTCGAATATTGTGAGGAAGAAAATTTTAACGTACCAGAATGCGAGATAGGAAGATGAATAGCGGGAGTTAGATTAATGGATAAAATTAAAGATAATTAATTAATAAATTAAAAGTATAACTTCAGCCGGTTAATAAGAAGGAAGAAATGGGGTTGAGCAGGTCATGTTGCGAGAATGGATTCTGGTAGATGGTCTAAAAAAATAACAGATCGGAAGACCTGACATAAAATGGGACGATCTAGAATGTTGACAAATAGGCAGTATCAAAGGATGGCTTGCTACAAGTTAAAATGAGCTCGATTGAGTGAGGCCTTTGCCCGTTTTCAGGGCTTAAAACGTAAGTTTTTAAATAATAATAGTATACAGGTTATTACGGCTAATAAATCAATTAAAGACCTCACGACTCGAATGATATATTTCAGCAGTTTAGGCTTCCTATATATTAGAAAACTTGTGTATTTGTAGTCGCGGTTTTTTTTTTTGTTTTTTTCCCCTTTAGTATTTAATATTATAATGAAATTGAGCCCTTTAATCTCGTCGTCTGATCGCCAATTTATTACGAAAATATAGGGCTTAATCCCGACGTCGATTGCCAATTTATTATGACAATGGAGGGCTCAATTTCGTAATAGATAATTAAATAATTAAATAATCGTGGTCGCCAGTGCCTAACCTGGACTGCTTGTAGAACTCGCAGCCGGTGACACACTCATACATCGACTAGAATTTAATTTATACTACACATGATTTTAATATATATATATATATTATTATGCATTTTTAAACATCAACAAATATTACTTTAAAAAGAAAACAAATATTTATATCATAACGAATAACTCACAGACATTTAATAAATTTAATAAACAACATTGAATAACAAATTATATAAAAAATAAAACGTATAACCTGTGGTACCACAGTATCTGCTGCTACCGGATGCGCTGATATTTTTCGGTCGTACTCCGTATATTTACAACGTCTCCACGATTTACGTAAATATGAACGTAAATAATTAATTATTTATTTTAATTAATTATTCAAATACAGTCTATATATTCGCGGTTGTTTATTTATATTTTTTAATTAATTCTACGTATTACTCCGTATTTAACCGAATATCTTGTTGGTACGAATTGACTAGAAAATTATGTTCTTTATCGTACTATAATAATACGCGACCGACTCGAGACGAAGCTTCGATAAAAAAACTATGTCTCTCTACAATATCTATCTATCAATATTTCTATACACACACACATACCAACACGCGATCACCGGTTGCTGGCTCTACCCGCCGTTATTCCCCGGTTTTTCCCTTAATAGCTCTGACATTGTTCATTTTAAGGTAAATTATGCTTATTTCCCAGGTTCTACTGTTTATTATGCTTGCTATTACGACTTTCCGATGTAACTTTATCAGTTTCGACGATCTAAAACTCTTACGATGGAAATATCTTTATAATAAATTAATATATTATGTTAAATTAACTACTACGAGATTTTACTTTTTATATTTATTTTATTTGATACTAGCAAACCCGGCGAACTCGTTTCGCCACCAGATGGCTTCGTTTTATGTAACATTTCGTTTGGTGATTAAAAGATAAAAAAAAATTTAAAGGAAAATTTTATTTCATTTTACAACAGTAATGAATTCATTTCGATTACAAAAATGAAGTGTTATTTAGTTGAACTTCTCTAAGTAAATGAAAGTGAATCCAAAGTAAATACTGAATCGAAGCGTTATACATGTCCGCAATTTTCGGTTTGGGTTTGAAATTTTTTTCGCGTTTTTTTCATTTTATCCTATAAATCTTATATAGTAACGACAAATTATAAAATCGGAATCGTTTAAAAATGTTTATGTCGCTCGCTATGCCTTGCCAAAGGTGGCAGATCATCGATTTTCGAAAATTCGTAGCTCGACAACTATCGATCGTAACAAAAAACGGTTTTCTGTTTCGAATTCGTCATTTTAATATCTATCGTATCCGTATCGATTTTAACGGAATTTTTCCAAAATCGAAATTTTAATGAGTCACCCCCCATACACCTCTACATTTTTTTTTTAAATTTCGACGATGACTCGGTTCAATAGGTTTCTTTACGACGATCGAATTAGGTAATAACAATTTTTTTCGTATCTCTAAACGTTAGCGATTTATAGTCGATAACAAATTCGCTATATAAATATATATATATATATATAACGATATATAGATATATAATTAACAAAATTTTTAAAAATCGAAAATGAAATTTTCAACTCGCGATTTCTCGTTACCGGTTAATTTTTAAAACATTCACGTAATTACATAAATTATAGATCTCCACGTCTACTTTCTATTGAGCTCAACCCGAACCCCTCATCTATCATGGGGGCCGCAAAAATGGCCCAAAACCCCAAAACCCTTTAAGCCCAATTTTCTCGGCGACTATTCGATATAAAAATACGGCGATACATCGTTAGACGCGTATTTTAATGATAAATAACTTTTGTTTAAATAAATTTTCTAAATTTCGAATCGTTTTCGAATTATTGCGAAAAAATCGAAATTTTGAAAAAATTGCTAGGGTACCCCTTCGAAATGTTCGGTTTGGGTTTGAAATTTTTTTCGCGGTTTTTTCGCTTGATCCTATAGATCCTGTATATAAATGACAAATTATAAAATCGGAATCGTTTAAAAATGTTTACGCCGCTCGCTATGCCTTGCCAAAGGGGGCAGGTCATCGATTTTCGAAAATTCGTAGCTCGACACCGAACGCTGTCGAACGGGATAAAACGTATCTTATGTCCGTCTCCTGGCTCTAAGCTACCTCCCTACCAATTTTCAGCCAAATCTGTTCTGCCGTTCTTGAGTTATAAGTGGTGTAACTAACACGACTTTCTTTTATATATATAATAGAAATTTCCCTCGGTACCCCCATCGACTTATATCACCATAATATATATATTTTATATTCTTACTATGTCATTGCGGTAAGCCGGTGCGCAATTTTCGTAACCCATGTTATATTTAATCTCTTCAGGTGTTTCGTTTTTTTATTAAACAAAGTTTTATCTTGCGGATACCTAGTTTGAAACCATTTTTTTCGTAATCGTCTTTTCTCCAAGACAAGCTCCTTAACTAATTTAGGATAACTATTATTAACATTTATGTTTTTTCGATTATTGCCGTGTGTATTCAAGGTAGCTGCAGTCTGTATTTCGCGAGTAAGGTAACATACAGCGTCATTGATGTGCTCGTTGCTCTTTAACGGAATTTTTATGTTTAAGTTGGACTCTAAATATTCTCTATAGGCTTCCCAATCTGTTCTAGAGTTATAGAGATTTACCGGAATATTTTTACGGATAACAGTGTCGCTGAGGGTTAAAATAACTGGCGAGTGATCCGAAGAAAGATCGAAAGAAGGGCTGATATCTTTGTATTGTTGTGATATACCTTTGACGATGTAAAAATCTAGCAGATCGGGTAATTTACAAGGATCAGTTGGCCAGTAAGTTGGTTCCCCTGAGGAAATATAACCCACATTGTTATTATCTAAAATATTTTTGAGTGCTCGGCCTCTGGGGGTAGTAAGCCTAGAGCCCCACTCTGTATGTTTAGAGTTCCAGTCCCCACCTGCTATAAATCTAGTACGTAGTGAGTGAATGTACATAGACACTCCTAAATTTGTTAATTTGTGGCGCGGAGGACAATAGACAGCCGACAGAACCAAGTCACCAACGGCCGTACTTATACTGATGGTGGTCCGCTGTAGGTACTCCTCTCTATAATGAATAAGTTCATGATGTTTTATGTTTGATTTTATTAAGATAGCTGATCCACCTCGGGCGCTGCCTGATGGATGTGTACAGCAGTAGGTTGAATAGTTATTAATTTTGAAGTAATCTTTTTCAGTAAAGTGTGTTTCGGAAATTAAGCATACATCTATGAAATTTGAACTTAAAAATAACTCAATTTCGACCTTATGGTTTTTTAAGCCATTTGCGTTCCACGTAGCTATTGTTAATGACCCAGCCATCATTTTACTAACTTATTAATGACAGTCGTTAACATTGTCAGAATTGTACTGTTTTGTTGCAGTAGTTGCTGGAACATAACTTTGACATCTGACAGAAAACTCGTAAGTTGATCAGAAATTGTGGACAGTTCCGCTGCCTCAACGAACTTCGTTCTGGCATATTAAGATTAGTTGACACAGAATTGGCGATAATTTTTGATTTATTTAAATTCGCAAGAGGTACTTTTATGCTAGAAATATTTTGGTGTAATTTTGAATTTGAATTCGGATTAATGTTTGTAACATGGGAATAGCTAAGGCCTGACTGACGATGACCAGATTCAGCTAAGTCTCTTCTTTCTTTCGTAGACCGCTGTTTAACTTGAACCAACTTCTGATAAATTTCGCAACCCTTATAGTTTGCGGGATGGGCTCCTCCGCATAGTCCACACTTACGGCAGCTTTGGATCTTTTCTACACTCCGCAGTTTTATGTCCTGCTCCGCATTTGACACATATCGATGGCCGAATGCAATATGCCTTAGTATGTCCCCACGCTTGGCAGTTTTGGCACTGAGGGATCGATGACTTTTTATTAGGTGGTTCTAC
Organism: Coronaproctus castanopsis; assembly: GCA_032883995.1. NCBI lineage: Eukaryota > Metazoa > Arthropoda > Insecta > Hemiptera > Monophlebidae > Coronaproctus > Coronaproctus castanopsis. The sequence continues at coordinate 51,014,570 of CM065052.1, forward strand.
TTTAATCAGGGTAATACATAGCACTTTTAGATTAAATATTTCTTTACAGTTTTCCGTCTGTTCCAAATCAACGAAGAACAAAGGAAGCGGTAATTTGGTATGACGCTGACGAAGATTATGGACATTTCGGACTTACTTTCGGAAATCAAAAAAGGAAACCTTTAATAATTTCTTATCCGCTTTGTCGCCATTGCCTGTGGATGATCATTCGCTGTGGAAGTGTTGTAAAAATATTAAAAAACCGATTACAAACATACCGCCGATAAGGACTAACAGTGGTGGTTGCTGGGCCAGGAACCCGAATGAAAAAGCTGAAGCATTTGCTACTCATTTAGCGAGTGTCTTTAAACCAATACAGGCGCTCCATCCAAGAAAATCCGCGTTGGATACTGATAACATAAGCTCGTCTATGCAACTTACCTAATCGGTGAAGCTTAACTATACGACTAAGTTTACGTCACCTCAAGAGGTGAAAAGTACCATAAAGTCTTTAAAGCGCAACAAAAGTCCAGGTTTTGACCTGATAACAGCGAAGTTGCTTGAGGAATTGCCTCGAAAAGCTCTAGTGTTGCTTACATATATATGTAATGCCATAATTCGCTTAAACCACTTCCCGATGTATTGGAAGTTTGCTCAAGTCATCATGGTTCCGAAACCCGGGAAGGACCCGCACTGTGTGTCCTCTTATCGGCCTATATCTCTGTTACCCATATTGTCAAAAGTAATGGAAAAATTAATATGAAACAGGCTACGCTCCCATTTAGATTTTAATAACGTAATACCGAATCATCAATTTGGTTTTATGAGACAACATTCCACAGTGGATCAATTGCACAGGATAGTAAATATAATTGAAAACAGTCTAGAAACGAGACAGGTTTGTACGGCGGCGTTTATCGATGTTGCTCAGGCTTTTGACAAGATGTGGCATGAAGGCCTATTGTTAAAGCTGAAATCATTACTTCCACCAAATTTATATCTTCTGATTACTTCTTATATGCAAGATCGGTACTTCCAGGTACGTTATGAACACGCACCCTCTGAGATTCATCCTGTTCTAGCAGGAGGGTTCGGTCCTGGGGCCTACACTGTATTTGCTTTACACCGCCGACTTCACCCTTAATAGGGATGTACACGCAGCTACTTTTGCAGATGACACTGCCTTACTCTCATGTAACACAGATCCGAACATTACCAGTAATAACCTACAGGAAGCATTAAACAGAGCGGAACAATGGTTTAAAAAAAATGGAAGATAGGTGTTAATGAGAGCAAATCCGTTAACGTTCAGTTCACAAATAGGAAGGTTAGTTCCACCTGTTAGAATCAATAACCTCACACTGCCCATTCAGCCGAGTGTTAGATATCTAGGTATGCACCTGGACAGTCGATTGACATGGCGGCACCATATAGACAAGAAAAAGAAGGAACTTAACATACGGGTTAGAAAACTGAATTGGCTCTTAGGCAGGAATAGTGTTCTCTCATTGACCAATAAGCGTTTGGTATATACAGCGTTATAAAGCCAGTCTGGACCTACAGAATAGAGCTATGGGGTTGTGCAAAAAAAAAAAAAATATAAAGGTGCTACAAACGTTTCAAAATAAAATATTAAGAAAAATGACAGGTGCATCCTGATACATAACCAACACAACCCTACATAGAGACTTGAATATTCCATATGTGTCCGATGTTATAAAGCAGTACGCTCAAAGACATGTACTTAGACTGAAAGGTCATCCTAATACTTTGGCTCAAAGATTGCTGAACACCACCAGTGACACCAGGAGGTTGAAGCGTAATAAACCACTGGACCTTGTTTAAGGTAGCAGCTGCTGGGTGAGCACCAATGGGTGCTTCTCCGTCACGTTATTACATGGTCAAAAATTTTGCTAAATGACCTAGGGGGTCAGATTGTAAAAAAAATAAATATTAAAAAAAAAAAAATGTTATATTTTCCGTTCATATTTATAACTTACGTATTGTTATTATTTATTCCTGATATGAATTCTATAAATATAATAAAGGTTCCTACCGTGATTTACATTAACCTCGTAACGTATAATTAAAATATATATATATATATATAAATTATTACAGTGTCAATGGGAGTTAATTATCATTCTCATCATATACACGGTTATCACACGCGATTAATTCAATTAGGCGGACCGAAAGAAGCCGCCAAGCCAGGTTTTTACAAAAATGTGATTAACAGCACGCATAAGTATTATCCGTTGAAAGATACGATGGCCGTACCGTCGAAAGGATTCGTAATTATGCGCATCTGGACCACAAATCCGGGTATTTTTTCGTGATTAATTTTAATAATTATAACCATACCGATAATTCGTTTCGATCCGATAGATTTTTTTTTTTTTAATTTTACACGCAATCTGTATTTAATGACAATAAGCGGCAGTGAAGGATAATATAAAAGTCCAAAGAAGGATAGCAACCCAATGGGTGCTGATCCTATTTATTGATGAATACTTGTTATTTTAATCTGCAATTTTAAGACTAAGAGATTATTAGAATCGATGTTGAAGCTGGATCATTCGTTTGAATTTAATGCAGTTTGACAACAGGTTCTTTGCTAATATATTTGAGTGTTGATACTAGTCTTTCTTCGTATCTTGCACTTGAGCTGCGGATTTTAGCCGAGCTGATCTTCAAGTCGTTAGAGATGTCATCATTTCGTACGAACCAAGGAGCCAATTTTCTGTCGGATTTTTGCTCGTGTTCTTTCCATAATAGCTATATTGGATTTTCGAAACCGAACACACGCGATCATTAACGAATCATCATTGTTGTATTGTTCGTTGCCGAACGTCGTGACATTGTACGTTTATTTTTACGTACAAAATAAGCTAGCATTCGAGGCGCTATTTATATTACGTAGTTATACGGTGTGGGGTGGCCACTGCCTTCTAACGTGATAGTTAAGAATTAAATAATGATGAAAACTTTATATGTCGCGTGTTGGTTTCGAACCCCCGACCCCGTCGAGTTGACAGTCGAACACTCTAGCAACTAGGCCACCGCGACACATCATCGAAAATTGTTCTTGTGAAAGTGTTTAAAATTAAGCGATCAAAGTTTTCACTTATAAACTGCCGACAAATAATTAAATAATAACTAATAAAACTCCATTAAAAATAAAAGGGAAAAAAAACACGATAATAGTAATTACCGCTGATATATATCGGAGAATGGTGATTTTATGAATTAATGAAACGAAATAATTACCAAATTGATCGTTATAAAATTTTTGTATTAACGTAAACCATTTCGACAATTAGTATCACACTTATACAATAAACGTTATTTATATTAACTGCAATATTTATATTATATATTCATTTATTAACAACAATTAGTTAAAATCACTAAACGTTTATTTTATTGAAAAAAACCACAAAGCTTTTCGGTAATTACGCCATTATCGAGTGATATTTAAATTAAAATAAATAAAAAAAATAAAAAAATATAAATTTAAGATCGCAAATTTACACGTATAAAATGACGAATAGATACTTAAAACAATCCGACAATGACTGTGGTTACCAATGGCGTAGCCAGACTTGGTTTTAGAGGGGGGCTTTCAAACAAAACTAAATTATAACAGTAAACCCGAGTTTAAGTAAATAACCAAAACTCAAGTAGGTTAAACCCGAAGCACTAAGCCATTTATACTAATTAGACGCGGGCTAAAATAAAACAGCGACAGTCAGTATCGATATAACGAAAACGGAATCAAACAGGGTTACGTATAATATCAAAAATTATTATTTGTAATATATTACAAAACTATCTATTTACTTAAAAAACAACGAAATTTAAATAAAATAAATGAAAATAAAAAAAAAAAAAATAGGTTTAATGCAAAACTGCATTTAACAACGAGTATATATTTTCTTATTATCAGATTGATTCCCAAGGGGTTCAGACCCCCAAAAACCGCCCCCTGGCTACGCCACTGGTGGTTACTACTACTAATTTTAACGATAAAATTTACTTATAAAACCGATTTTAAAATTAATTCTTCCTCAAAATTGATCGTATTAACCAACGATTACTACTTCTGCGTTTTATAATTTGTAGTTTTTTTAATAATTTTCTTGAAATTTATATTCTATGTGTAAAATGTTTATATTATCTGTTATATTTTCTGCGTTATATTCTTATTCTCAGTAATGTTTGCCATAAAGTGACTGGTCGTCATTTTCACTACGAAGTAAAGTGTTTTCTTAGTCTATTTATATTTGTTGCACCGTTTCCACTATATACGAACCTTACTGCATGTCGTGCAGTTTACTCGGTATACTCCAGATTTTTGTATTATCTTGTTCTCTTCTATTTTATCATTACAAATCGATTTAAATTTATTATTATCCATCCGGCAACCAACATTATTCTCTCGGCCAATTTCTTAACAACATATTTTGCAAGGCATCACGTTTCTCATCCGTAACGCACCCGTAACGTTGCTCATATACTTTCTTTTTTAAACAGTTCGTTACGTCTTAGTTTTTCAACGCATTATTCAATTTTTTTTTTCAAAGACTATCAGTGAAAAATGCGCCCGTCCTTTTAATTTCTTTACACGTTGCTTTTTTGTCTACTTCGATGAACCACCTATACGCATTCGTTAACCTGTTCCAATCTTTGTCCATCTATTGTTATTTCCCAGGAGCGACCTTCGTTTTGCCTATATTTATCTTTAGTTCTGCTGCTTTAGAGCAATAACGTAGGAAGTGTACCATATACTGTAAAGCGTGTGCGCTATTACTACCGATTAAGACAATATCATCGGCAAAACGCAAATGATTGAGTTTTTTCCCATTATGATTAAAAGTTTAAATTTTTAAACGTACTTTCCAGGCATGCTATAAATAACTTCTGCGATATCGTGTCCCTCTAATTCCTCTTTTTATCGGTATTCCGTTTTGCAGTTTTTACCACAAGTTATACCCTCAATCGCATATATATTTTTTATCATGTTCATATACTCGTCTTCCATGCCTTTTTCGCCAATATTACTATCCGTATTTCTAAATTTTCGAGTGCTTTATGGTCGTCCATTAATGCCATGTGTCTAGATTGTATTCATTGAATTTTGAAATTAAAATTCTCAGAGTATGCACGTGGGCCTGCGTGCTGAAACTAGAGACTGGGATTTTAGGAATCGGCTACTATGGAATCGAGTACTTCTAAAAATCAGTTAACTTATTGAGTACTGAGTACTGAATACAAACTAATGTGTATTACTAGAAGCTCATATAACACATGACGACAACTTTAGTAAATATCATATGTTTAAAATAACAATGTATTACAAACCTTCCATCAGCATGAATTTAAACTAAAATTCTACTCCGCAATACCTTTTTTGCTAATTGTCAACCACAACAGCAATATCTTTAATCACCTTATTCGCTGGAGAAGACAGACATATACCGAACTTGAGATTAAGCAAATGAACTTACCTGACTCGTTTGTTTTAAACTATATTGGACGACCGTACAGAATCTTTAATACGATGATCGTGTCTGCTTCATAAAAAAACTGGTCGTTAAACAGAAGATTGTCTACAAGTTGAAAATAAACTGGATTCCGCAGATGTTACTCCATTAAACTTATCTGTCTGCCCTTAAATCTCCAATTAAAATTGATTCCACAATGATTTTGGAATCTACTAAAATGCTTCCTGTAGGTTATTACTGGGAATGTTCGGATCTGTGTTACATGAGAGTAAGGCAGTGTCATCTGCAAAAGTAGCTGCGTGTACATCCCTAGTAACGGGGAAGTCGGCAGACCCTCTAATAGTTGAACAGAAATTTACAGATGATATAAATATGTTACAAGAAATGCAGAAACTTATAATACACAGAAGTACTAAAATTCGTATATCTAAGATATTTAAAAAACTAATAAGCGCAACCAAACTAACTTCATATTAATTTGGTTCTTGGCTATGGACAAACAGTTAAATTCAGTTCTTAAATGTAATTGTAATGGCCTTTTTCGTCATTATGAAGACAAAAATATGTGTTATCTTGTTACAGTCCTTCGATTATATGTTTACAGGAAACTTATCTTAAGAAACAGCACAATTTCAAACTGACTGATTATTCTCTAATAAGTAACAATAATCAAAGCGGTATAATTGCACATGGGTTGTTCTTGCAGCAGTTAAAAGTTATATATACCATCAAGAAATCTATCTGCAAACTAATCTACAAATTATTGCAGTTCGAGTTAAACTGAAAAGTCTTACAATATGTTGAGTTTATCTACCACCTAATGAGCCCATTGATTTGGAGCAATTATTACACGTTATTATCGCAGGTGATTTCAACGCATACAGCCCAACATGGGGTAGTCAGTGTACAACTTTAAAAGGTAAAACAATCGAAAATCTACTTGATAAAGTAATTCTACATAACACAAATCCAACAATTTAAATTTCTCATATCGTAAATGGTCAAAACTGGATGTAGTCATGTCTTCTCCAGCGATTGCGGGTACATTACAGACATGCTATCACCATGATCTAGCGAGAAGTGATCACCTCCCTATTCTCATTAATAGAATTACACAAAATCCGCAGCACCGCTACTACAGAGGTATCAATTATAAGCGCAATGATTGGGACAAATATAATCAATCATGTTATTCACTTTTCAATAAAAGTTGCAGTTATAGTAAAGACAATATCGAACATTTTTCAACAAGCTTAGTTAAGATAACAGATACCTGCACACCGTATTCCTTAGTTAATTATCATCAACATAAATCAGTTCCATGGTATATGCACATTAGCATTGAGAAGTAGAAGAAAAGCTCTCAAAACCTTAAAGAAAAATCCCAACAATGAAAATTTTATTATCTTCAGGAAAATGAGAGCTAAAGCTGCCTTTAAATTTAAACAAGCTAAAAGGAAATCGTGGCGTGACTTTACATCTACAATTACTGCTAAAACCTCACCCACAGAAGTCTGGAATAAGATCAGATCTCTTGAGGCCAATAAAACGCTCTCATCAATTATTACTAAAAATAATGAATTGCTCCTCTCTGATATCACGAAAATATAGAAGTTGCTCGCGTAACACTTCTCCTCGGCTTCGAATAAATACGTACACGTTAAACACATCGATCCAAATATTGAAGATAGCATACAAGAACCCTATGAACTGCAAGATGCAATAAGTAAAACTCGCTCAACAGCCGTAGCACTTGATCGCTTTCGCATTTATATGTTAAAAAAAAACTCATGAACAAGTTACATTTATACTCTTAAAACTGTTTAATGATATCTTTCCCATCCTCATGGTGCACTGCTGTATTTATACCATTACTAAACCAAGGTAAAAATCCACTCTTAATGGACAGTTATAGACCAATTTCCTTGACATCTACAATGGATACTTCACTCATATTCACTACTATACAAAATTCAGTGTGGTTTTGTGCCTTACCGTTCAACTAATGATCAGTTACTCTACTTGCAGAACTCACTTATAAATGCTCTCGCAAAACGTGAACATTTTCTGGCAATATTTTTCGATATTCAAGAAGCATTCGATACTGTCTGGAAATATACGATAATAAAAAAAACTACATAACTGGAATATTCGACAACGTATAACTCTGTATTTATTAGCAACTTCTTGAATCATCGAGATTTTGTTGTAAAAATTGGTAATATAATATCTAACAACCTTATAAATGTAGTCCCTCAAGGTTCTGTGCTCGGACCAACATAATATTTCCAGAAAACGGCCAAGAGGCAGAAGGAAGTTTGGATGATAATGAACATAAAAGATTGGACGGAATAAAAGGAATTGGAGAATTAATGGAAGCATAGAAAAACAGCCAACGCGTCAAGGACGTAAGGCACTAAAAGAAAAAGAAGAAGCCATTAATTCCATTGTGATAACGAGATTAAATCTTTAATTCGCGCAGTATTCTGCGGATGATCTAGTAATATTCATATCATGCAAAAATAAAGCTATTGGGGAGTCACAAAATACAACTAAACATTTAATTAAATAATCAGAAGATCGCGGTTTAGAATTTTCAGATTCAAAACAAAATTAATTAACTTTTGCAGATGTCATAGCTGTAACCATCAACTTAATATTAGAATGAATAACACAATTATTCTACGTACAGATAATATTACATACCTTTGGTTACATTTTGATAACAAATTGACTTGAGAAATGCATATAAAGCATCTTATACTATCTTGCTCACGTAGATTAAATTTACTAAAGTAAAAACAGCGCTACTTGCTATTCAGCTTTATGATCTCCCAACAATTACACATATCGAACCATTCGTGTTACCTACTTGGAAGATAAAACTTGTCATTCCTAATACTGATTTTGCAGCACACTGCTCTGAAAACCAAATCATATCTCAGTCAAAAATCAATAAATCCCTTTCTCGATAGAGCACCTTTTCAATATACTATACAGATGGATCAAAAATGAAAATCGCTGTTACTGTTGTGTATAATGATGACATAGTCCATTACCCACTTCTATCATGTCCTATCGTATGAATTATTTTCAATTCTACAGGCTATATTAATTGCATCTTTTAAAAATGAGCAGGAAATTGTCATTGCCACAGATTCGCCGTATTCGATCAAACAGCTGAAAGAAAATTCCAGATGCATGCGTCCACTGGCTATGAAAATTAATTCTACAATCCATATACTTTCGATTTCTGGACATAGAAGATATGGAAGAAATAAAGAAGCAGATCGAGCTGCGACTGACTTCCCTTGCAGAATTACTTTCAGCATCGTTGTTCCGATATGCGTCTCGCTGGATGTTCCATAAATTTAAGGAACAAACAATAGTCAGATTTTCCGGTTTACCTTAACATAGTGGTATCTGGCCTATTCAACGTGTTCATCGCACAAGACAGGATGAAGTTATGCTGTTTCGTGTCCGCACAGGTCACACTCGTTTGACTAAATCTTTTTTTCAACGAATGAATTAACTTAAATTAATTGAAGAGAAATAACTATAAAATATGAATATAAGAACAAAAATAAATCATAAATAAATATAACCAATGAATTAAATTAAACTAAAAGAAGAGAAATAACTGTAAAATATGAATATAGCAGGAGAGGATAATCATAATAAAATGTATCATAAAAAAAGAGGAAAGGAAAAAGAAGCGGTAACTACTACTACTACCCCCATCACTAGTTGAAACAGGATTTAAAACCCGCTTATTCGCATGGTTGATAATAATCCACTTGTTTTATATTGCGTGTAATTGTGGAACAAAACGAAATTTATATATTCTCAATCTAAATTATTCGTTCATTAACTCTTCGATAAACTATGGCAAACGTGAGAAATAACGATGATATTAAATTGCTCCGACACATATCGTGTACGAGATAAGGACATCGCACCGAATTCCAAAACAGTTTATTTTTGTTTTTTTAAAGTAACATCAAACAGAAAATAACGATTCCATGTTTTCAGGTTATTGGTTATTTCATTGTCATTTTGCGGCTCATAACCACAACGGTATGATGTTTATCTTACAAATCGGAAATAGAAATGAAACAGCGCGTGTTCCGAAAGATTTCCCTAAATGCGGAAATTACATGCCGGATGTAATGTTGGAAGAAAGCGTACCGTACCAGGTGAAACAATATGTGGAAAACGATTATCCGGAACGTAATCTACATCTGCAGGAATAAATTTATCTAACACGGACGGAGATTTAACGGATTTAAAGATCGGCAATATGTATATATATATATCACAAATAATCATTATAATTATACGCATATATATATATATATATATATATATATATATATATATATATATGTATGTATGTATGTATGTATGTATAAATCAATAATTATTATATAAATAAAATTAATGAACAACCGAAAAATAGTTAAAATCACTACATTTTTATATATAAAAACAAATCACGAACCTTTTCGGTTATTAAGCTATTATCTAGGGAAAATAAAATATAATAAAAAAAAACTCTGTGGCTCGGACAGCAGAGAAGCATTGAAATTTAATGACGTTTGCACAAAAAGACAATTTAATAAATTCACCAAAATTGTACAAAGAAAAGGAACGCACTGTCCGCTATGCTGAACTTGGCATGGTGATGACTCAAATGTTTTCGTTCTCAAGTATATCCTTGTGCAGCGAAAATTTGAACGAAATAACGGATAGCCGTAATGCGCGAGATAAAGAATACTAACCGCGAAAAATATTATTTCATATTTTCTATAGACGTTTATAATGTATGAAAAACTGAATATACACGTATACGAGTACAGAAAAACGAAAAATAGTGGAGAAGCCTGACCACACTATGAAAATAGACCTAAATACGGTGCGTATGTGTATAAGCCTTTAGCGTGTTCGCCCGTTTTACTGGGGTTAACTCCCCATATACAACACGCCAATAGAAGTTTCGCTTCAAAAATATATAGAATTTATGGAAAATATTTAAAGAAAAACAAAATGAAAGGGAATATAAGAAAATATTTAATTTATATGTACAATATCAAGAGAAATAGCGAAGTGAAAAAACAGTTATTTATAAGATAATATGTGGTAAACAATGTACAACAATACATAATTTATAATGTAAACAGTTATATTAACAATAGCCGGAAAAATAAAAAACTTTGCGTGTAAATGGAAAAAAGAAAGAGAAAAAAGAAATTGTTATCGGTATAATAAATATGCGAGAGGTATTGTTCGTTTTTTAAAATATTAAATATCGAAATATTACACTTAGGTAGGTACATTCGGTGTGAATAAAATATTTGTTTTAGTCGGGTCGTAAAGAAAATATTAAAACGTCTGCAACAGTACATTCATTCAGTCTTGCGAGCGGGGGTCGCTGAATTTTTAAAATTTCTTCATAAATCCAAATTTTCAGGTCTTCCATATCTTGCAAACGTGTTTTGTAAATGCGTCTCTTAAGGTATACCCCACAAAAAAATCGCGCAACTTTAAATTCCGTTCGAAACTCTCTTATGCACTGTCGTTATCGATTCACGCCGAAAATAATGTTCCGCGCAATAGGGGCTCTCCTTCTCGTTATAGGCTGCCATGATAACTGAAACTGAACAAAAACTAATATCTCGTATATACACTAACCGTATCGTCAGTCTTCTCTGGGTCGCCCTATATCTATATCTATCCTAATATATAAAACTGTAGCGTCTGTAGTTTTCGAATATTTTCATTATAATCGCTGCATTGGGCTATTTTTGTCACACATAAACAGAAAATATATTTCGAATATACACGTATACTGAAAAACGGGAAAGAGTGGAGAAGCCCGACTACACGATGAGAATAGACCTAAATATGGTGCCTATGTATATAAGCCTTTAGCTTGTTCGCCCGTTTTACCGCGGTTAACTCCCCATATACAACGCGCCAATAAAAGTTTCGTTCAAAAATATATTATTATCCAATTCGTTCTAAGTTTTGCTTCACATTGATATCGCAAATAGGACAGCAATTACGGAAATTTAAAGTTTTAAAAAATATGAGACAACGAAATATCCGTCAAATCTTTTAAAATTTAACACGCTTTCAGTCTTAATGCTCCTTCGCTACCAACATCCACCAGCAAAACAAACCCGTTTTGTTGCGTTAGAAGCGTGACCGAAATAACGGATGGCTATATATATATGTATATATAAAGGAAAATATGTTAATCACAATTTCTCGTATTTTACATAGGACGTATATGTAATCCTAAACATCACTAAGTATCTCGACATGGTTTACGGCTAGAAATCGTGTAGGTTCGTCCCCATTGAACTGACACGACATTTTCACCTGCCACGTCGTCTACGTATGCTGTATCGTTTTAAACGAGCGAATATTCATGTTTAGTGATGCATCATGCATCAAATATCCAAAAAGTATCCCTGTGTATCCGCCGCACCAAATGTGAATACTTTCTTAGGTGTTTCCATTATTTTTACGGTTACGGCAAAAACAGATCACGATTTTGGTTTCAAAAAATTTTCTCCATGCTAAATTCAATAAATGTTCGGTACTTTACATTTTTACACCTACACTCGTACGCGTATATATCTATCGTTGCCCAAATTAGCCTTGTGAAAATGTCGATCTCGAATTACGAAATGTCTCGCTGGAAGAAAACGATTTAAATCCCACTTAATAATAGTACAAAAAAAAAAGCAATCAAAAATACTTTTACTGAACGAAATCTGACAGCAAATAACACGGATACATACGACGAATATACTTTGACCACATTATACGTCCGGGCAACATAAAAATTAATTTAAAAACCACCAAGACCTGCCAGCACTTTCCATAGCTGTAATGGGAACCGTTGCAACCGTACTAAATTGATTCCGCAAACCATCAGTCCGGTGAGTAGGGAACTAGGTAATTTACCAAGCGATAATATTTTTTATAGATTTCCTCCTTCTACAATATGTTCGAGGGATAAAATGGCAGACCTCTCTTCCGTACACATTCGCGAAAGATTACACCTATATCTTAGAACATTATTAGAAAACGAACGATGTTAACAAAATGAATAAATTGTGTAGAAATGTTTCGACGTGTTTAAAGGATCACACACTAGTAACCTCCCCGTGAAGAAAATCAATAAATAATGTATCATTGATCTAACTGGTCATTTCTAAATTAATTGATTGAAACATCGATCAATTTATAAGTATGCAGTAGTTATCATTTGTTTGAGTACTAGTACCGTCCACATAAAAATTGTTTCCGATTTAACTAGAAAAAAATTTCGTCGATTCGTTAAGACGGCTCATCTCTGATCGTGTACCGAGTTGTATTTTTAGCGAAAATAGGAAAAATTTGATCGATGCAAAAAATGTATAACTGAGAACAGCAGTCAGTAGTTGCGATTTACTTCGATGTACGCGAAGAGTAAAATTGTACTGAACAAATTGCACCCCGTTTGCTTAAAGGGAAATATCCATTCATGGATAAACGGAAATATACAACTAAAAAATTAATAACGCGGTCGATAAGGCTATTGTGTAACATCGTGCAGTAACGCGGGGGGATTACTTTAGCTCCTTATTTATAAACATTAGTAAAACATTAGTCATTACCGCCACATACTATCCTCCAGGACAAACGATATTACAAAGTAATTTCAAATAAGTGGGTATACCACGTATCTTCTGGGATCCGGTACTCCCACCGGAACCGTGGCGCGTCCACAGGTGGTGGATAAATAAAATAACCAGTCGAATAACCAATAAGCAGTCGCGAACCAAGAGCGGCTACTAGTGGAAAGTCTGATGCAGACGATTCCAGTAGTGACAGGTTTATAAGAAGGAGGAAGTGGAGAGGCAGCTTGATTATAAAACTCCACGTTTATTAGATAGTCGATTTAATCTTCGCCAAGTTGCGCCGCCCGTATTAATATGTCTCACCTGCTTTCTCAGTAGCCAAATATCCCGCTGCCTTGCGGTTAATATTTTTATCCAAAGGCTAAAGGAGTAAACCTTAACAGAAAATCCGGTGGAAGTCAACTAGAAACCAATTTTTCCGGTAAATATGATGCGTCAAGATAAAAACACAGTTTCTGTACATTCCCTAAAAATAATGTCAGTCAACAGGCGATTTTCTGCAGTAATGCAGTTAGTCTTGATTTCCCCCATGCTCTCGGTGGCGTAGATTCTGAAAATATCCCTGTTTAAATTTGACATCTGAGGTATTATTTGTGAACACAGATGGCCTCAGACAGGAATCCGTCAACAAAATAACGGAGCATTTTACTATTCTGGACACGAGAACCGAAGCCTTCGACCAAGGAATGGTGTTGGAATAATTGTTTCATCAAGTCTTAAGCTTCATATCATAAGCGTTATACCTATCTTGGAACGTATCCACGATGCTACAGATTCAAGACGTGCAATGCAAGAACAAATCTCCTGCAAGTTTTTAATTTTTGTGAACCAAATAATCTAGTCATAATAAATACGTGGCTTAAGTTTCCAAACCGTCACCTCAATACATGCATTCGCCTTTACATAACGAAGCAAATCTGATTAGAAACCAAACTTATTACGTTTTAATCAATCAGCGTTTCAGTAACACAATTATAAAAGCGTCAACCTACTCGGGAGCGGATATTAATTGTTAGTTTTGCAAAACTTAGATTAAGATTTAAAACTGGTAATGCTTACATTTATGAGCAGCTATGAATACGGGAACCCGTCTGCGAACTGTATAATACCTCTAGCTATAAATGAGCAAATGTCAAAATTAAAACATCTAAGGGCTATCAGACAAAGAAGCATGTAAGGATCCTACAAATTAATATTGAAGGAATCAAAGTAATTCAAAAACTAACGGATGAAACAAATGCAAATGTATTACTACTGCAAGAGACTCACACAGTAGACGGAAAACAACTACGAACGAGAGCAAAAATACATGGTTTCACAATTGCAGCAGCAGTAGGCGACGCCAAATATGGCATTGCAACCTTAGTTAAGAACAACATAAACTGGAAATACATTATTGCAGAACGTACAGAATCAGGAATATGTGTCGCAAAGATTCAAATTGGGAATTTGCTGATAACTAATGTATACAAACCTCCTAGAGCTGAATGGAATAACAACGTCATTAAACTAGAGAATAGACCTGCCGTCATAGCGGGAGACTTTAATAGCCCTCACACAATGTGGGCTATCAAAAAGATAGTAAAAATGGACAAAAATTAGTTTCATGGATAGAGATAGAAGACCTTTATCTCCTGTATCATGCTAAACAATCTGGAACCTTCTTCTCGGCAAGATGGAAAAGAAGCACCAACCCAGACCTCTGCTTTATTACCAAGGATAAGAACGGACAACCAATCCACGCCACTAAAGAAGTACTCAGCCAATTTACAAAAAGCCAGCATAGACCTGTATTAATACACCTAGGCTTTACAATTACAACAATTAAAACTAAAGAAGAACCAAGATGGAATTTTAAGAAGGCAAACTGGAAACAATTCACTAAAACCTTAGATGACAGCATAAAATGGATCAAACCAGATAAAAAAAAACTATGCCAGATTTCAGAGGCTTGTAGATAACTGTGCAAGGAAATGTATACCAAGAGGTTACAGAACACAGTACACTCCAGGCTGGAACGCAAAATGGGAACAGCTCTATAAAGAATACCAGAAGACAGAAAGTGAAAACAAAGCAACTGAACTACTTAAGGCTCTAGATCAAGAAAGGAGAAACAAATGGTCCACGCTCATGGAGGAGCTTGATTTCAGCAACCATAGCGCTTTCTAAGGAAGCTATCTGGTGATATGTACATGGAAAGGAAAGACAATTCAATGAATCCAGATGTAATCTCCTAAAAAATGGTCCAAACATCAAAAAGCACCGATATCCACAAACTTTTTCAGTAAGTCTGTTGTAGTTAAACTAAATAAACTTAAGAAAGATATCCAACCAAAATCGCCATACGCCAACCCAGTTAATGCTGAAGAAATCTTGGCAGCCATCAAAAAAAAAAAAAAATACGGAAGGTCGCAGGAGCAGATATGATATTCACTGAGTTTTTAAAGCACTTTGGAGAACATACCATCAAATTGCTTAGTTAGCTTTCTACTGAGTTTATCGATAAAGGCAGACTGCCATCACAACTTAAGACCGCTGCTAGCTGAGAATTACAGACCGATATCACTGCTTAGTGTAATCTATAAACTCTTAGAAAGAATCTTTTACAACCAAACGTATGAAGCTATTAATAAGAAAATACCCATTGAACAAGCGGGGTTCAGATCCTCAAGAAGCTGCACGGATTAAATGCACTGGTTACACACATAGAGAAAGTATACTAGATGAATAAGAAAACCGGAGTGGTTTTCATTGGCCTTTCATCAGCATATGACACAGTCTGGAGGAAGGGGTTTTTAGCCAAATTCTTGGAAACCATTCCCTGTCAGAAGATGTATTCCCTTTTAAATGAAATGATAAGCAACAGAACATTTTCGGTAACCTTGCAAAGAGAAGAAAGTAAGAAAATATATCTGAAAAATGGACTTCCTCAAGGAGCAGTTCTGGCCCCCTACTTTTTAATTTGTATATTTCAGATCTCCCAATCACGAAAGCCAGGAAATTTATCTATGCAGATGACATATGCAGATGACATTGCTATACAAGATAGGAGCATAAATGAAGTAGAACAAAATCTGGAACAAGATTTAAATATCATGGCAGAATATTTCACAAGTTGGAGACTTAAATTAAATTCAAACAAGAGTGCAACTTCATGTTTTCATCTCAATACCCGACTTGCAAGGATGAAGTTAAACATCATGCTCAATGGCGAGGTTTTAAAATATGAGGAAAACCCAAGATATCTTGGAATAGTCTTGATTCGTCAACTTACATTCCGCAGACACCTGGAGGGCACTGTAGCAAAGATAAGAGCAAGAAATAACATCCTGCATAAGTTAGCGGGAACTACATGGGGAGCAAGCACAACGGTACTAAGAACATCAGCTTTGTCCTTGGCATTTTCAGTGGCGGAGTATGCAGCCTCTGCCTGGATAAACAGCGCACATGTAAAGAAGTTAGATGCAGAACTAAATACAACTATGAGGATACTCTCAGGAACACTAAAATCTACCACTACAGAATAGCTTTCAGTATTGTATAATATTATTTCACCATATATAAGAAGAGAAGAAGCCACAAAAACAGAATGATCAAAGTATCTAACAGTAGCTGATATGCCTATAAATCAAGATATAAGCGAACCCAAACGACTTAAATCGAGAAAACCAGCCTATGAAACAGCTAAAGAGCTTATTGAAAAATGTACCTCAGCAGAAGATAAGTGGTTCCAACTGTGGACCAAAAAAATATATAGATCATCATTGATCCCCAATCCAAACAAAAGACCACCAGGAATCGATTTATTTACCAAGGAAACAATGGGTTAAATTGAACCGTTTGAGGACCCAGCATGGTAGAAATAACTACATATTAAAGATTTTTTTTTTGTTTTTTTTTTAATTTTTTTTTTACAATCTGACCACCTAGATCATTTAGCAAAATGTTTGACAATTTAATAACGTGACGGAGAAGCACCCAGTGGTGCTTACCCAGCAGCTGCTACCTTAAACAAGGTCCAGTGGTTTATTACGCTTCAACCTCCTAGTATCACTGGAGGTGTTCAGCAATCTTTGAGCCAAGGTATTAGGATGACCTTCCAGTCTAAGTACATGTCTTTGAGCGTACTGCTTTATAACATCGGACACATATGGAATAATCAAGTCTCTATGTAGAGTTGTGTTGGTTATGTACCAGGGTGCACCTGTCATTGTTTTTAATATTTTATTTTGAAACGTTTGTAGCACCTTTATATTTGTTTTTTTTTGCACAACCCCATAGCTCTATTCTGTAGGTACAGACTGGCTTTATAACTGCTGTATATACCAAACGCTTATTGGTCAATGAGAGAACACTATTCCTGCCTAAGAGCCAATTCATTTTTCTAACCTGTATGTTAAGTTCCTCCTTTTTTTTGTCATTATATGGTGCCCGCCATGTCAATCAACTGTCCAGGTGCATACCTAGATATCTAACACAGCTAAATAGGCATTGTGAGGTTATAGGTGGAACTATAACCTTCCAATTTGTGAACTGAACGTTAATGGATTTGCTCTCATTAACACCTATCTTCCATTTTTTAAACCATTGTTCCACTCTGTTTAATGCTTCCTGTAGGTTATTACTGGCAATGTTCGGATCTGTGTTACATGAGAGTAAGGCAGTGTCATCTGCAAAAGTAGCTGCGTGTACATCCCTAGTAACGGGGAAGTCGACGGTGTAAAGCAAATACAGTGCAGGCCCCAGGACCGAAACCTGCGGTACACCTGCTAGAACAGGATGAATCTCAGAGAGCGCGTGTTCATAACGTACCTGGAAGTACCGATCTTGCATATAAGAAGTAATCAGAAGATATAAATTTGGTGGATGTAATGATTTCAGCTTTAACAATAGTCCTTCATGCCACACCTTGTCAAAAGCCTGAGCAACATCGATAAACGCCGCCGTACAAACCTATCTCGTTTCTAGACTGTTTTCAATTATATTTACTACCCTGTGCAATTGATCCACTGTGGAATGTTGTCTCATAAAACCAAATTGATGATTCGGTATTACGTTATTAAAATCTAAATAGGAGCGTAGCCTGTTTAATATTAATTTTTCCATTACTTTTGACAATATGGGTAACAGAGATATAGGCCGATAAGAGGACACACAGTGCGGGTCCTTCCCGGGTTTCGGAACCATGATGACTTGAGCAAACTTCCAATACATCGGAAAGTGGTTTAAGCGAATTATGGCATTACATATATATGTAAGCAACACTAGAGCTTTTCGAGGCAATTTCTCAAGCAACTTCGCAAAAGTGGGGACTTAAAGACAGTAGCAGCTGCAACTGCGGAGCAGCTTCCCAAACAATTGACCATATCATGAATATGTGTCCAACGCGGGCATTGGCTGGCGGATTGGAAGGTAGTCAGAGACCTTACGAGCACAGCCAAGGATTGGATAAAAAAATTGGACACAGAATTTTGACAGATAGCTCGAAGACATACACTTAATAATAATAATTCCAAATGCATAAAAACATTAGGACGATAACAGGCAAAACTTTTAAATACGGAGTTATAAAACTAACAGACGAATGTGGTGTCCCTGTTGTCAATGAAAACATCAAAAAATATATTTGAAAACTATACCTTTATGAACACTACCATGATCATCGAGGTAACATCACTTGGTGACGATACTCCATAGACGATATACCTCTAATTCTGGAATCAAAAATAGAGTAGATGTAATTAAATTCAAGGAAGGCAACAGGGACGAACTGAATACGCGGGAATTTGTTTCGTCTATTAAAAGATTTAAGAGTTCTTTTTAATAGTGTTTATATATTTGGCAACATCTCCTCAGAATTGTTGAAATTGATCCGTAAAAAGCAATATCCGAGAGAATATGGTGACTACCGAACAAATAAGCTTGATGAATTATCTAGTAAAATTTTTTCTGAGAATCATTTACCATAGGATTAAAAGAAAATGTGAGCAAGATTTATCGGCAACGAATGGAATCAAAGAAGCACTGGTGGTATTATTCTACAGAAATCCAGGTCTTTCTATATTTTATTGATTACGAAAGGATGTTCGACAATGTAAGGCACGATAAATGGATGATAATCCTAAGAAATACGGCAGTTGATAACAGAGATTTCGAAATAATAAAATGTTTATATTGGAACAAGGAACCTGAGTTAGCAAGTGGCAAAAGTAAGTCGAAAATAAATGTTAAAATTGAACGTGGTGTACGGCAGGGTTGTGTACTGTCCCCGTCGTTATTCAACTTATACGCGGAACATATTGTCGGGCACCAAAATCATTAATAACATCCGATACGTAAATGACACGGTCATGTCATCAAAGCATACAGGGGCTGTTATAATGATTTGATGACGTTGGCAAAACCGGGTCTGTATAGAAATATAAATTTATGTTGATCAGTAAACAACAAATTAATGGTGCTGCTATAACCGTAAGTAATGCAAATATTGAAAAAGTGAATATATATATATATATATATATAAATATATCGGTTGCTACATCACTAACAATCTCGATACGGATACTGAGGTTAAAGCAGATGTACTTACGTGCGAACAGCCTTCAATAGTATGAACTAATTAGTATGTGATCGAAGGCTATAGAACTGTGGTTCCATCGAAGAATGATGAAGGTACCTCGGACGGCAAAGATGTCCAACAAAGGTGTCTTAAAGAAAGCTGATACAGACCGACAGCTATGGAATATCATTATAAGTAAAAATGTGTCATATCATAAAAGTTTACGAAATTTTATTATAGATTATCATACAAGGACAGATAGAAGGAACAAGAAGTCTGGGAAGAAAGAGGACAGATTGGGTAAAAAATATTAAAAATCGGACCAATACATCTTCATTACAACAATTAATGGCAGATGCGAGACAACGTAAATTCCAGTCTATTATGAGTATGGCATATAGAAGAAGAAGAATTTCAAAGAATTCTCTGACACCTTAGGCAACATATTCATCTTAGACGGTGACTACAATGCGAAACGTACCTTCTTTGGATCCCGAAAGGTGGTAAGCCGTGTAATAAAATTAATCTTCATTTTTTTCTGCACTGGCAAACCAACATACTGGCCGTTAGACTAAAACAAAATCCCGAACTTACTCGACTTTTTTATTTTTGCAAAGGGTTAAGCTCATCCCATATTAATGAAACCTCATTCGACTCATCATCAGATCACTCTGCAGTGTTTTTCGAAATTATCTTATTACTAATTACTAAAAGAAAAGAATTCATATTTTATAACTAAAAACTGATTGGCTATCATATGCTTCATGGATCGATGATAATCTCAAGCTCAATATTTATCATCAGAATGGGAACAACATCAACGAGGCGATAGAATAACTATCGCACCCTGCAACAAGCAGCTTGGCCAGTAGCCTGTATAAGAGATGCTAGTGCAGCCGAAAGGCAGGCATATAAACAGTGACGAAATTTTAGATTACCCGCCCACAAAGCAGAATTAAACAGACGTAACAGACAATTAAATCGCCTTTCGAAAGAGTACAACACATTATACATTTAGGTCGTTTATCAGTAACACGTCCAGTACCTACTACGATTATTCACTGTAGAAGACAACTAAACATTTTAGAAGACCACAAAAAAAACAATGCCCCCTATAAGAAACTCGAATGAAAATTAAGCTTCTAGTATTAAGGAAAAACATTGGAGGAAATATTTAAAACCTACAAACCAGAGTTTCAACTAAACATCTTCTATCGAGAAGTAGAATGTGCTTATTTACCCAGATGTCTCCTCCAATGAAACCGTTTAAACCGTCGGAAGTTAAAGCATTGATAATCAAGTTAGACCCGGCTATAACTTTATCACGGCTAAAATGCTTAAGTGTATTCCAAGGAGAGGAGTCATCGTACTACTCACTACCACGTTTAATTCGATCGTCCGCCTTAGTTACTTTCATATTCCAGTGGAAGGTGACTCAGGTAGTAATGATCCCTAAACCGACGAAATCATCCGATGAAACATTTACCGGCCTGTTTTGTCTAAAGTTTTGGAAGATTATTATTGTCAAGATTCTTTCCGATAATTAAAAACTCCAACGTAATATCTGATTATTAGTTTAAATTTCGTTCAAATCACACCGCAATAGGACAGGTACATCGTGTACAGAAATATATCATCGACTTTTTTCAAAATTGTCACTTTTGTTCGATAGCCTTTATAGATATCATACAGGCGTTCGATCGTGTATGGTACTCTAGTTTACTGCTTAAGATTAAACGCGCATTAGTCTATATATTTCCATTTATTCCAGTATTATTTTCAAATAAACTACGGCGAAGAAACATCCAACTGTGGCTTCATTTATGCAGCTCCTGCTTCTTTACCTCATATACACCTACTACATGACGCTTCAGAAAGATGTTGAGGTAGCGGCACTTGCGGATGACACTGTTTTCCTATCAAAAATCCTGTACGCAGTTGAAACATCGGACCACCAGTTTCAGTCTAGCTCAGACTCTTTCCGGACCGGACCCGTAAATTGAAAATAAGAATCGATACTTCTAAATTGGTTCAGGTGACTCTCACGACTATACGCGACACCATTTTGATGGACCTCTGCGCAAAACACAAAGGTCTACCTTGAATAGCCGCAACAAGAGATTGTTATAAATGAGACAAAACAAAAAGGTATTATAATAGGTCTATGTATAAAATGAGTAATGATTTCGATAAGGTCATAAAAGAATTTAAAAATCACAAAGAAGATATGGTGACATTTGCAACGAGCTTATAAAAGCGTTAAGACTCTAAACAAATTAATTTCCGAAATGTAAGAAAAGTGCGAAATATCGGACGATTTTAAGTAAAACTAATTAATAATGATATCGAAAAGGAACGGTCTAAATGTGAAGAACACCGATTAATAAGCCTACTGTCACATTGTTGTAAATTACTTACAAAAATAGTAGTATCGGGCAGAATAAAGCACAAAATATAGAACGAACTAAAAACGAAGAACAATGCGGTTTTAGATCATGAAGAGCAACAAGAGGGGCCACATTAGGACTATTTTGGATGGTTATCGAAAAAAGAAAATAGAAGTAAACGGTATACATTAAAATGACAGATTAAATCATTTGATAAATACGATTGGAATATGTTGAACGAAACTTTAGCAAGAATGAACATTGACCTTAAAGATAGGAGAATAATAAGAGAACTATACAAAACGCAGAAATTAATCATCACGAGTAGAAACTCAGAAACGGAAGAAAAAAAGTCGGACAGGGTGTAAGATAATTGTGATGTTAAAACAGATGGGAGAGAAAAAACGATTACAATGTCTGTGGATAGATTAGGATTTTATCGAATAACGGCCGAACAGTATCGAACGATTTTAGTTGCTCGATAATTGAAACGATCGATTAAATTTTTGTTAGTTCCCCACGCATGCGCACGTACACACGCTACACTGGAAAGTACTTAACCCTGCACATGAACAGAGAAATGTGTACGCTAGTATACATTAAAGAAAAAATTTCAATCGTATTTGCTTCTAAAAATAAAACGCTCTTTGCCACATGCATATTACACGCTATTGGCCTCATATCTAACAGATAGATTCTTTCAGATTAAACTCGACGGCGATGTATCTGGATTTTATCCTGCTGAGGCTGGCGTTCCACATCTGTTTTGGGTCCAATTCTATTTCTTTTGTATACACATGACCTCCCAGTTAAAACCAACATTGAGGTACAGCATTGTTCGCAAGCGACAACGATCCGATAGCGGCGTCGGAAAAATTACAGGCCGGTTTAAATCACCTAAAAAAATGGGCACGACAGTGGAGAATTAAGGTCAACCCATTGAAGTCAGTACATGTCACGTTCACAAATAGACGCGATACATGCCCACCCGTTTATCTTGATGGTCTTATTCCACAGGAAAGTAAACCTCGGTATTTGGGGATGTGGCTTGATCGACGAATGACGTGGAAAACACACATTAAGATGAAGGTTAAAGAAATAAACATAAAACTGAGAAAGATGTACTGGCTCCTGGGCAGACATTCCGAGTTACCCCTCAAATCGAAATTATTGCTGTATAACGCAGTTATCAAACCGGTGTGGACCTACGGTATATCCCTTTGGGGTACAGCATCGGTGTCTAATATTAACACGATGCAACGATGTCAGTCAAAAATATTAAGAATTATAAGAAATGCGCCATGGTACGTGCGTAATGACAACCTGAATCGCGACCTAGGTGTACCATATGTGCGAGAGGTAATCCAAACATATAGTGAACATTACTTGCACAGATTAGAATACCACCCGAACCGACTGGCAGTTGACTTACTAGATAGTGATAACGATGTTCATAGACTTAATAGATACACTTCCACATCGGTTTGATTGATTGGCGAGGTAGCTCGGAGTATCATTGGTGAATGATATCTCCAATCCTGTCACGACCATATAGATAAATTGCTTATTGGCTATGTAAGCCAGATTGTGATTTTTATACAATTAAAAAAAAAAAAAAAATCGTATTTGCGTATAAATGCAAACACCTTTATTATTACAATAATAACAAGTGCATAAAGCCGAAATTTCACTAAAACCGAAGAATCGTATAAGTATCTGCTATGAAATATCCGAACGCGGATGAGTTTTAAGTAATACAGACGGAAAATAGACACCAAAGGTATGAACTGAAAACGAAGATTAGCGGCAGGAGGAAGATTCTATCTGATATTTAATCTATAGGTTTGCGAAGTCAAATATTCGTCAGTAACGCGACCATTGCGTAAGTTATGTAAAAACTTTAACTTGGGAATGTTTCGTGTCTTATACAACGGTATGTAAATCATAACGTTGCATAAGAGATCATAATCTATGTGTGGTCTGGATAACAGTTCGTTATACGAAAAAAACAAATATTTCAAAAACTTTGAATACTTTACACATCTGTAGTATAATTATTGTAAAATGTATCCTAAAATTATCGAACAATAGTTCTCCGGTTTTTCCTATTTCATAGGACAAAGGTGTGTGTGCGACGACGTATTCTGACTAGATGTTATTAGATGTTAATTTTTTCTTTAACTTTATTCGTGTAACGGTGTTATATAGAGGTCATCTTACACAGGCTACGAGCTCACTCAGATTCGAATAATATTCTATGAGCAGTTTGGTTTTAAACCTAAGCATTCAACAGCTCACCAGCTAGCCCGAATAGGGGACACTATTACTGATAACTTTAATCTTAAGAAACACACCGGAATGATGCAAATTGATGTTGAAAAACTTTCGATACAGCTTGGCATGATGGAGTATTATACAAAATGATTAAATTTAAATTTCCGTTATTACTTATTAAATTGATTAAATCATACTTAAGCCATAGAACATATTACGTTACCAATTATTCCGAAAAATCGTCAATTAAAACACTAAATGCAGGGGTTCCTCAAGGGAGTATACACGGGCCTTACACTTGTTCCTAATATTAATGAATGACCTTCCAGAACTGCCTTTCGTTAGTACTGCGTTGTATGCTGATGATCTTGCCTTATATGTATCTTCTTATAGGACAGATACAATATATAACTGATTGCAAAAGGCTGCAATTAAAATATCTAAATATTACAACAGATGGAACTTAAAATTGAATGAAGAAAAATCAAAAGCAATTCTATTTACTAGAAGACGACCACTATGACTGAAATAACAATAAATTCAAAAAGAATTTCTTGGGTCAAACAAGTTCGGTATCTAGGAGTTATCCTAGATAGCGGACTAACTTTCAATAAATTACATTCGCTATAGAAAAATTGCATAAAGCTATGCACACACTTTTTCCATTATTTAACAGGAAATCGGGTCTGAGTTATGTAAATAATTAATTTACACGACTGTTATACGCGCTAGATTTATGCTTGCCCTATATGGTCACCGGTGTCTGATAGTACATATAGGAAATTACAATTCAAAATCATCGCTGCAGAATTTCGTTGAATGCTGCGCGATATACCAGAATTTCTAGTCTACACGATCATTTAAACATTCCTTACATATATTCATTTATTAATCAAATATCAAAAAAATTGTATAAAAACTGTCAAATTCATCGAAATAAATTAATTCGTATAATAGGGAATTATGGAACACCTACGCATACGTTGTACTAAGTATAAGCATCGTAGATTAAAACACAGATTCTTGTAATTATTAACCTATTGTTAAGTATAAATATTTTAAAGTTAAATTAGTTCTAAACACATTGTTTTTTGTTTTATTAATTTATTGATTTATTAATTTTTATTTCCTCAGTGTGCCTGTTTTTTCTTTAGTTTTTTTCATATTTTCCTGCATTATTTTCTTTAAATAATTTCAAAAGTATATTATAAGTTTTGTAATTATACACATATTTGGAGTTGCTAAGGTTTATGTAATTTAGCTTTAAGTTGTGAAAGAAAATTGTAAAATGTAATAAAAATTTTTTCATTTCATTTCAGTTCTTTTTCGTTACTTCCGACGATTTTTATTTCACCTGCATACGGAACATCAACATCATTGAACCTCCCGCTTTGATACCATAGTTATATTTTTCTTTAAAATCTTGCATTATTTTTTCTGTATAAATATATATATATATATATATATATGGAATATAAAAAACAAAGAAATCACAAAAATAGGTACATTAAATGTAAGAACATTAAGCTGTTGGAATTTTGCCAATGTGAAAATTTCAAAATCGTTAATTCAAATTTTAAAAAAGAAGAGGGAAAAAGTGGACCTGGATGTCACGAAACGGAGATTATAAAAACGAAATTGATGTCGTTTTAATAGATGATATTAGATACATACAAAACGTAGATATCAGTATAACAGAATTCCAGACAGATCATAGATTAGTCACAATAACTCTAAAAGTAGAAAAACGTAAAAGAAAATTAGCGAGAAAGGAACCAAGAATAATGGACAGCTAACAGACTGGGGAATTTATTGAAAATTTAAAAAATTATATGCATTTTAATTTTGATAGAAGAAACAAGTCAAGATGTACAAGATTATTATAATATGTTGGTTAAAAGTACTAAGAAAGCAACACCATCAGTTATAAAAAAAATACAAAAAACAAGAGGAGCTTCCGGGAGGATCTAAAGTTAGATATTAAAAAGCGCGAACGTCCCAATAAAAAATAAAACAATTTAATGTTACGTGTAAAGCAGTGAGATACAAAATCAGAAATTTTATAAATAAACGGAATAATGATACAATAATCAATATTCTAGAAAACTCTAACTCGGTAAAAAAAATAAGAAAACTCATGTCACAGGAAAAGCTATTTATAGGATTGATGGACAAGAAGATACAACATGAAAGGAAGAAAATTGTTATGGAAGCTACGGAATATTACACAAATATATACGCAGAATCAATAAATTTAACGAGGATTTTGGGAAGATTATAACGGTAGCGGAGACGAAATAAATGTCTCGCCATTTTTAAATGTTGAAATAGAAAACGCCATAAATCATTTGAAGAAGGATAAAACCCCGGGGAGTGATGGGATTACAAATGAATTAATAATCATTGCGAAAGATGTATTAATTAATAAAATTACAAGTTTATTCGATAGGATATTGTCTACAGAAAAATTACCTGAACAATGGAACGAGACAACAATAATATTATTACATAAAAAAAAGGAAGTAAAGAGGATATGAATATACCAATAAGTCTTCTACAAACTTTTTACAAAATATTTGCTAAAGTATTATACACACGTTTAGTAAATCAATTAGATGATCAACAGTCTCCAGAACAAGCAGGTTTCCGCGCAAACTACTTTACTATAGATAATTTACCAAGTAATACAGAAATTAATAGAAAAAACGCATGAATACGAGATAGAAATATTTTTCGCATTAGTTGACTTCAAGAAATCCTTCGATTCGGTAGATCGCGTTTTCCTCTATGCTTCTTTCCAGAATCAAGAAATACATAAGAAATATATAAGATTAATAAAGAATAGCTACGATAATACACGGGGAAAGATAATATTGGATCAGGAAGGAGAAAGCGTTCCATTGAAAAAAGGAGTTAAACAAGGGGACCCCTTGTCACCAGTCTTATTTAACGCGGTTTTGGAACAACTATTTAGGAATCTATCATGGAAACAATATGAAATAAACATCAATGGTACACATTTAACAAATTTACGTTTCACAGATGATGTGACACTTATAGCTTCCACGGCTATTACAGACGATGCTTAACGAACTAGAAGAAATTGCAAAAAAAGCAGGACTGAGTATAAATAACAAAAAAAAATACAAAAAACGAATTATTAACTAATAGCACATGGCAAAATGTGACCATTAACTCGAACAAATTAAAATGTGTTGAAGAAGTTATATATCTTGAACAACTAATTTAATTTAAAGACAAAACAGACAAAGAAATAAATATGGAAAAAGTATTGGTCTATGAAGGAAATTTTTAATAAGAAAATGAGTCCATCATTAAAAGTACAAGTATTTAATACACGTATCATACCGGCGATTACATATGGATCACAAACATGGTCATATAATATTAAACAAATAACAAAGTTACAAATTGTGCAGCGAGCGATGGATAGGAAAATGTTAACAAAATTTGATAGAATAAACAATAAACAACAAGGCATTAAGAGCACAGTCAAGGACAGAAGACCTAATGGAGACAGCGAGAAAGCTCAAATGGACACAGTGTGATCATGTCATGCGGAAACAAGCACATAGCTGGACCGGAAAATGTATACAATGGATTTCGCTGGATAGGAAGGAAAATTCAAAGACCAAAAAAACGATGGAAAAACGACATTGTTAAATATATGTTGGGATCAATTGG
Organism: Coronaproctus castanopsis; assembly: GCA_032883995.1. Classification (NCBI taxonomy): domain Eukaryota; kingdom Metazoa; phylum Arthropoda; class Insecta; order Hemiptera; family Monophlebidae; genus Coronaproctus; species Coronaproctus castanopsis. The sequence continues at coordinate 51,042,675 of CM065052.1, forward strand.
ATGCGGAAAGCAAAAGACAGAACCACTTGGAAGAAAATGGGTGTTGGATATGTTTCTTCAAAATAAAAAAAAAATAAAATAAAAAAACGGAAGAGGTCTTTGGTCAATTTGGGCTTTTATTATTATTAATTTTAATTATTTTATGCGTGTATTTTTTTAGATAATGTAAATGAAATAAAGGTTTTATATATATATATTATATATATATATATATATATATATATATATATATATATAAAGTCCTGGTTATATACAACATCCTTGTCTTATTCCTTTCCCGATAGAACAAAATTCATCCTCGAAAGAACTGCGGATAATCAGCAAACCGGATTGATAATCCGCCAGCGGATAAGCTGGAGTTTACTTTATTTGCGAACATACTACACACGTTATATAAAGAAAGAAAATTGTAGTTTTAAACTTGTATGTAAATATTACCGAAAACAGTCTAGAAACGTGACAGAAGCGCCATATTATACGATTGCCTTGTATGCTGCAATTAATGTAGTCGTAATACGCCAAAAATCATCAACTGATCGGAGTACGGAAGAAAAAAACTGTTTTAAATCTTTCTAATTGTATAAAACCTACGGAACGATTTATACCTGACGATGTTTAATAAATGTAGAATTGGATAAATAAAAAACTCCTCTTTTTCTATTGCAATTTTAGTAAGCGATAACCTTCCGATTTGAATAAGGTCCGTTGTGGACGAGATTTACACATTATTTTTGCATTTGTCGCTACAATTGGCCCATTAGCGTTGTTTAAACAGCTGTTTCTAGAAATAAATTTACGGCCGGGATTAATAAAACGCGCTTGAAATATTGAATTATGTAAACTGGGTAACCGTTATGAAATAAATCAAAAGGTACCAGTCGGTAAGTAGCCAACAGTATGGAACGATAAAATCATGGTAACAGAAAAATGAGTATTATATTTTTATCATCACCATCATTATCCGGTGTATTCGTTGTAGTTTGAAAGCGTTTAATCGTAGTTCCTGACATATCGGTCAAATAACCGCGTTGAATATGTCGGTAATCCGTTATTCACGGATTCGGACGATTTTTATCGTCGTCCATTTTCTTCTAGCGTTGCGAATGATTTCTTCCAAAGATGCTAAAACCCCTAAAATTGAATACGGTGAGTTTCGTTATAATTGTCCGTTATTTATTAAATTTCGTAACCCGGATTAACGAACTGATAAAACTAGACGTTGTAATATATATACGACATTAGGAATCCAAGTTCGTATCCATTAGGAATCTAAATTTATTCATGTAAAATATCCTCTAGCCAACTCGTACATACCTAATTGGTCGATCAAACAAGTACCTGCAATAAATTAAAGGAATACAATGGCCATCTACTATCAACATGCCCGGCAAGTATAATTTACACGGTCTAACATTTGTTTGGTCAATTATCGAATTTTTAAAACTTTTTGCGTGTTTGCAAGCAAACCCGATTATTTCGTCGATGACCAATTTTTAAGTTTAGGTCATTATTACGTTCAAATGGATATGGTGATGATAAAAAAGTCGTTTATTTTCAATAGATAGGGTTCATTCCTATTAGCAAATAAAAATACTTCACACGCGTTTTGTATAATCTTCGATAGACTCTGTACCGCCGAGTCAATATCATCTTCGTAGTCTAATTTTCAGATTTATGTTATTTTCAACTATATACCGGAGAAAGAGTTCCAGTCTGTGTGTTGTTGTTTGATGGTCTAGCGTTGACGTCCTAAATGTCTAACAGTAGAACGTGATCAGGGGTGAGAGCGATTACAGTGAATTTATTTTACTTTTGAAAGACCTTCTACCTTCCGGGGCGTACCTCAACTTGGAACGAGTCCCTTTATGTTTATACCGCCGACCCGTTCCTTCACAGCTTTCCAGCCAGATGATCTGGTGGCGCAATTCAGGAGTTGCAGAACTGTCAACTGTCCAAACTAATCACCTATCATTATCTCGGGTCCGATGTAATTCAGTGTGAAACCCTCGCTTGCCCCCAAACAAGAAGCATAAATGCGACTATGTACTGGTTGATATCATCTCGGGTGATGTGTACAGTGCAAACTTCATCTCCACTTTCAAGTGCGATCCCAAAGGAAGCACAGGAGATCTCGGCCGATTGACCAGATAGATTTCTGACGGAAGAAATCTGTCCAGCTCTCCGCCAGCACACCAGTAATTTAGTGATACCGGCCGAAGACAATTTCCCTGGTAGAATTTGATCGGCGACAAGTACCTTCAAGCATATCTGCTGCGACTGTTTCGTACACGCCCCGGCTCCAGAAACACAACGACGAGGAGTTTCACTGAGAGAGAAAAACGTTTCACGTAGCATGCAAAATGTTAAGAAATCACGGCTATAAGTATATTTGGAGCAAGAAAGGAAAAATATTTGTTCGACGGGGTGAGCGTTCAAAAGTTATACTCAGTAGCGCCGAACAGATTCTTGATATTGCAAGAGATTCTGGTGAACGGATAAATATGTTATGACTATTATTCACGCCACATTCGGTGTTTGCTGTTTTATGCTGGAATATAATACGTTCGATATATTTTATTCCCGTGGAGAGGGTTCATGAAATAAGGTATCTTGGATTGGTTTTTGATAGTAAACTAGAAAGCGAGGAAGTTAATCTGTTTTATTATTTAAATCAGTATTTTTCTAATAAACATTTATATCTTTCGCATCTCACATCATAGCAAAACTTATGGAATTATGCATTGCAGAAATACTGCTAGATCATGTACGTGTTCGTTATCGGTGCTACCAAATTCTATATTTAAATTAATATCCCGCGGTTATAATAAGTACCCTCGGAAGTCAACAATGTTTATTCAAGAGTTGTATGAAGTGCAGTTGTTGGATTCTGTTTTCCAGTTTCGTTCTAGATTCTCCATGGTATCGAAACAGACAGAACTAGGACGCGGTCAGTTGAATTCGCTACAGTACGAAAATTTACAAAGCATCATTGCCGGATACATATATATATATATATATATGGATCAATATTGTTTGATCCTTTGCCACCCCAATTGAAAATTGATCTAAAAAATTATAAACGACGTCGAAAGCTCTTAATACGTTACATTATTAGTAAGAGATAACTGTGAACATTAAACGAGTATGATTTACATGTGCGTTGTATGTCCGCATGATGCGGTGCATTCGAATAATGTGTGTACACGTATGCATGTATGTACATATATGTGTGCATACGTGGATATATATATATATATGCAGTTGTGTGTATATATGTATGTGTACTTATTTGTGAGTATCGGTGTGTAAACATGTGTACAGGTGTAATTGTGTTAGGTGTATATACGATTACAATGAAATATTTTCATATTGTTATTATTATTGTTTATTTATGTGTGTATGCAAATATGTATATATATATATATTATTTACTTGCTGTATACAGGCGTTCGTTTTTATTTTTACTTTTTAATTTCGTAAATGGTATCGATAATTTATTTTCCGTAATTAATTTGGTGTTTTATAACAATGTGTAATAAATTAAGACAATCGAATTTGCTATTACGTGCGAATTTATTTTCCGCTGCTCGCATAGATAATGCGCATTTGCGGATTTTACTACTAACTTATTTTTCTCGTTTCTATTGAAATTGAATTTTGTATACTACCAGATACCGGAACGATAAAATACCAAGATTTAAGCAAATATCAACAGCCGGACGATTTATTAAGCGGAAAATATGATTACGCGGATCCGGGCAAATACCTATGCGCTCGCGATTGCGACTTATTTCCGGAACCTCGGTTATGTTATTATAAATTTGTAGCGGAACAGTATAGCTCCATGTGTCCGTAAGTAATATAAGTTTTATAAATCACAACTGAGACCTCTTTACGCGCGTTCAGAAGCCTGTAAAAAAATTATTTCACGTAAAAACTGCTTAAAAACAAGCATCTATCGGGTAAACAAATATTAAATAAGAGACAAATAATAATAGAAAAAAATTAACACCTATAAATTGCACTGTTTTTCTGGACTAAGACATCTGATAATATGAAATGAAGAATTTTAATATAAATAAAAGGACAATAACCCAGAGTCAAGTGGCCCTATTTGAAGTATTCACTGAAAAGCTTTGTTAAGTCAGTTCCAAAATAAACTTGCGAGTACTCAATTTTTTTTTACGATTTTTTGTTATAACCGAATTTATTAAATTAGAATAGGCCGCTGAAATAAAATCATGTATTTAATTAAGTCGTGTTTTCGCGTACTTTTTGGAAATTAATTATCGCTTACCTCGTGGAACAACCCACAGCACCCGGCTGCTATGGGGGGAGGGCGAATATATAAACATAAACGATGGATACGAATATATATATATATATCGAATTCGATTTTTGTCTGGGTAGCTGATTAACGGATTAGGCTATTTTTTAACTACCATCGTCGTATTGCTCGGTGCCGAGCGTCGTAATCTATCATGTAATTTTTCGTATAATTCGTCTCCGGTTGTCAATTGTCCGCATCAGTTCTTCAAGCGATAGCGTTGTCCAGGACTTGACTTGATCTATATATCGATTGGGGGTACGTTTTCTTGTTCGTTTACCATTCATCTTTCCTTGAATTATCTCCATTTTTCTATCGAGTCTCTTCTGATTATGTGTCCAAGAAAACTTAATATTTGTCTACGGATGTAGTAAACGGTCTTTTTGTTCGATTCCAAGTTGCTTCAGGACAGATACGTTCGTCCTTTTTGCTGTCCGTGGTATGGCGCAAAGCGCGGCGGTAGCATGCCATTTCAAAACCTTCGATTCTTCTTTGGGCCATTTTATTCATAGTCCATGATTCTGCCCCATATGTGGCCACTGGACAGACTATTATCCGGAGAGGGCAGAGTTTTGTTTGTTCGCTTATCTCCATATTTTCTCTAGATTGGCTACTCTTTGCCGTTCCAATTTTTCTTCTTATTTATTTTTCATGTTGTCCTTTTTTTTGCTATTTGAACCTCGCGGTAATTTTTTAAATGGTTATTTTTAAATATTCGTTTTTTCCGCGGGCTGTAGACAAAATAAGTACTAACCGGTTGTTGTAAAGAAGACGATTTTCTCTCGCCGTGTTAATGCGAACGGTAAAACGATACAATACAAAAGCATTTATTTCCATTATTTATAATACACCCATATATAATATTCTATATATCATATCCTTAATATATAATGATCCCCATGTAACAGAGTATATTTGATACAAGAAATTCGAGCCCGTCGTCGAGTATTGGAACTCCTCCAATCAAGATATTTCTTCCCCAATTGTTTCCATTCCGGACGATTGTGAGTTTTACGCAAACCTTTTCCGCGTGTTTGACAATGTTTCATTTTTGGCTGTCTATTGGTAACCATTCCGTGCTTCTCCTGGCCCGTCTGTTCGTTTTCATCCGAATGACATGTCCAGCCTAATTCCACATCATTTCTCGCGTATTATTTATAGAGCGTCCTCCGATCTGGTTGTTAATGTTTTCTTACTTAACTTATCCAACCTAGTTACCCCAATCATTTTTCATTCCATTGCTCTTTGAGCTATTTTTATTTCTTTACATAAATCTTTAATGGTAGGGTGGACACATGTGTTTTGTGTTTTTTTTTTGTACGTTCTACCTTACTTTCAAATATTTCTTTTAATGACCGGAATTTTTTCCAACCTAATGCTATTCTTCGGTTTAGTTCTTTTTCCGTTCTCTCTCTGAAGGAAACTTAATTATCGTACATATATAACATCGAACGTCTTTCCGTTAATTTTAATTTCTATTTAATCTCCGTTTGTAATTAAATTCGGTTTTTCGGAAGTTTATTTCGAGGTCTCTTTTTTTTTTTTAGTTCCCAGTAGTTCCGTTAACGCGCTTTTTAATTTGTTTAGCCGAGATTAAAGTTACGTCATGTGCAAATCGTAGATTCGAAAGGTTTCGTTAATATTTATTATCTCCTTTTGTTCTCAATTCAAATTTCCGAATATCTCCTCCCCGCATTAAATAGGAATGGATGCCAGTTTGTCTTTTTACACCTCTTCCTGCGCGAAAATTTTCACCGTCTTTATCCATCTTTCCATATATATAGTTGGATTGTATCATTTGTTTTTCTAAAGCCTGATACAAACCCTCGTGTTAAATCGTATCACATGCCTTCCGGAAATCTACAAATGCTAGACAAAATTTTTACGTTGTAGTCATCTGCCTTTTTTACGGCCTGTAAATTGTCTATAGTTGAAAAACCGCATCTGAAATGTTGTTGATCATCCGATTCTTTACATAGCCTCGCGTAAATTATTTTCGTAAATACCTTGTACAACGATTAACAAATCGACTCAAATATAATTCGAAAGGCTGTAACAAAAATCCGAAAATATATAGTTGTTCGGAATTTGTCAATATTCAGAAAAGGTCGCTCCGTTAATTGACAACCACACTTTAGTTGAGTGTACTAAGATCATTTCGTACGGCTCAACTCCGAAAAAAAAAAAGTTCGATATCTAACTATTTCTATGAAAGCTGCAACTTTGGATTTAGCAAAATTTTAATAACTATGAATAACATCGCTAAAAAAAAAAAAAACACTATCCCACGGCTATACCGAAAAAGTGCAGAGAATTTAGGTCTGTGAATGCGTATTGCTAATAAAATTTTTATCAATATCTAACGCGAACCGGTTAGACATATTTACTGATGTTGCGTTATTGTTTATAATTAAAGAATAAAAGGGAACCAAATTTATTTAAACATAAATATCATAACCGGATCAGAAGGTTCTCTACTATGTGAGAAAAAAACGTCTTCTTTTGTTATCACGTTAGCCATTAATCGTCGAAGTGATAATGTTGTTCGCCCGAAAGGATAAGTGTACTTCGCGCAGAAGTAAGTAGATTTGCACGAACGATGATCTTACGTTATTAAATTTTCTTAAATTTTCATAGCGCTTGCGACGGCTGTCCGGAAGATTTGAAAGCCTGTTTCAAACCTCAATGCGTTCCGGCCGATGGTATAGAGAGAACTATATTAACTCTGAACAGACGACTTTGTTCACCGGCTATTGTCGTAAGTAAATTTTCCTCATTTCAAAAACGAATATTTACATAAATACAGAGGTATATGTTACACCCATGCACTTGTGTGTGTATCATAAATTTATTTAACTATAACTTAGGTTTAAGTTTATATTTATTAGCAGGCTGTTCTTGCAATTCGCCAAAATACAAAAATTCAGATGTGAATTTTTTTTAATAATTCGTTGCGGAATTCGAAAAATTTACCAAATAATAAAGTCTTCTATCGCTTATAATGACAAGTTCTCCCGGGTGTGTGTGTGTATCTGCCTATACCAATTCCATATTGCAATTGTCTTGTACGCTACTCACGCTTTACAATAAAATATGTGTATAGATAAGTAGTTGTCTAGCTCCGATACGAAGACGGTACTTAATGAATGAATGAATGACTCAAATGTCTACTAGATGCATTAGAAGTTGGTAGTTGTTTTTTAGTTAAGTACATATTTTTCATATATTTGCTTTTCTCATCGATATTATATATTTATTTATTTTTATTTAATTTAATTTTCACTCGGAAATGCCTGATTTTCCATTTCTATTTCGAGGTTCGACGGCTATTTAAATTTACAATTAACCATTGGTAATCAGCAGAGTAAACGTACCTAAATACCTGTATTCGACCAGATAGAAAACTTCAGATGCCTCTTTCACTGTATATAGTAGTTAAAAATAGTTCAATCGTACTAAATATATTCCTCTGTAAGAATTCGTTTCGTTTAAAACGCGTCGCACTCTACTCTATTAATTGGTCCCAGTTTTCGTTACGTTATAATAATTTTTCGTTAAACGTAAGAATATTGCTATTTTAATTAAAATTTTAACCCTCATTTGATCCTTGTTTTTCATACATATTATATGTACATGCGTGTATATATATATATATATTTATTGTAGACCTCGCTAACTCTATAATAGTTGAAACTCACCCATAGAATGGAAGAGCCAAGTTAAATACCACGAAAGGTCTCACCTTTTCTAAACAAATTTAATTACCAAAAGTTGAAAAAGTGATAACAAAGATGAAAAATTAAACAAATTTAATAATCCAAAAGGTCCAACCATCATAGCTATCAACGACAATACAGACTCTGATGCACAACCACCCAACCCCACTACAAAACGACCCCACCCATCAACACCTGACTCACCACATAAGAAATGTGAAATATCTTTTATAATACAATCAGCCCTCAAAACAATTAACACGCCCTCTCACATGCAGATAGTAAAGTAATGCACCAAAATAAAAAAAAAAAACAGATTATTAAATCCCAGGGTCCTGCAACCCCATCACAAAGTTCCAATAACATTACATCCAAAGCCAAATCTAACTCTCCTTCAAAGATCGCATCTGCGGAAGAAATAACTGAAAAAGTTGAACCATTGTTTGATAATAACCAACATAATTTCATTCTTGATTTCTCCCAATATCAAACATTTGTGAAAAACATATAGCTTCCGATCCTGACTATTTAGCTTTGCCCACGAGTACACCAACGACATACATATGATGTTAGTGACCAAACCATTCCTAAATAGTAAGAGTATAAAAAACAGGTCATCCCGAATCATAAAACACCTTAGTAACATGACTGTACAAAGTGACACAAGCGAGACAAATGCTCTAGACACAGACGAATAAATTTAGACCGATCAAACTAATAACAAATAGCCAACGACATAAAAACAAACGTCAGAAGAAATAAAAATGATATCTAAAAATGTAATAATGCGATGGAACTCCAGATAACACCGACTGTGAACTTAAGCAGTTAATATCATTACTTGCTTACAGGGGACACAACTCAAACCCTCAGATAACTCACAAATAAAGAACTGCAACATTTTCAGGCATGACAACATCCATGGTATTAGGGCTAAAGGGGAGTGGCAACCGTCACTGTCCACTTACCCTCTACACCATATTCGAGTATTTTGAAACTGCTATCTACCCCAAATTTTCTCGATAGCTGTCATAGAATTCAATCCACACCCACAAAACTCAAAGTACCCATAATTATGCTCGGTGACTTTAATGCTCACTCTCCCCTCTGGGGAGCATCTTTCACGAACAAACACGATCACATCATCTATGATGTCATACTATCTAATAATTTCGCCTCCCTACTCCCATCAAGCCACACACATTTTAACTTGTCATATAATAAATTTTCCACCAGAGATCTTGACCTGGTTTCACCTACACTATACCTATTCTCAGTTTTTCAGTGTTTGATGACTTCTGCTCTAGTGACCATTTCTTAATTATTATACAAATCAATCATAACATCAAACACTACTACTCAAGTAACACAAACACCGCATTTTCTAGCAGACTGGAAATCTTAGTCGACCTCATCGAAACAAAAAAATGTGAATCCTGGCACAATTTTGTTTTTTCTATTTCGCAGGCAGCATCAAGTCATTATATGTGGTCAAAAATAAAAACACGAATACCCACTCCTACGTCGTTGACGATAGGTGGTAAAACTATTTTTGGTCCAAATGATGTAGCCAATTCTCTTGCCCAATACTTTGCAAGTCAATCTTCATCCTTGAGATATTCAGCTGATTTCCTTGATACAAAATCAGCGGCTGAAAAAGAGCAAATATATTTCCCACAAGATCCTGCTGCATCATACAACTCTAGCTTTAACATCTCAGAACTAAACTTACAGCTCAATCTACATACAAACACTGCACCCAGTCCAGATTCAGTAAATCCTCATATGTTAAAATACCTTCCACCAATTGCAAAACTATTTCTTTTAAATTTATACAACCAAATATGGAGATCCAGCATCATATCCAAAAACCGGAATTCATCTATAGCTATCCCAACCAATATTAAAACCGAATAAAAATCTCTTCTTCTCAGATAATTACAGACCAATATCTATTCTGAGTGGTTTTATTTTAAAAACGCTGGAGAAGATGGTTAATAGGCGTTTCTTATTTTTCCTTCAAAATAACAATCTAATTTCTACTTTGCAAGCTGGTGGGCGTAAGACGAGGTCGGCTATAGATCATCTGCTCACTTTACAGAAGCAGATATTAACATAACAAGACGATAAACAGCAGTTATACGCTGTATTCTTTGATTTAGAAAAATCGTTTGATCGCTCGTGGCAACATGGACTATTAATAAAAATAAAGTCAGCCGGTATATCCGGTAATTTAGGCAACTACTTATACAGTTTCCTAAACAACCGAACATTTGAAGTTAAGATCGGTTTGTCAAAATCAACACCAGTTAAGATCGAAAATAGTGTTTCACAAGACTCTGTACTTAGTGCAACCATGTTCATGTTATATATCGATGACATAGCAAATTATATCTCGCAGCCTGTAACTGCTTGGCTTTACATTGACGATCTTAATGTATCCTTATCATCCAGTATTCCGCCTAATGCACAAAAAATCCTACAAGAATTCACAGATCGTTTGCAGCAATGATCTGATATGAAAGGTTTACATTTTTCCACATCGAAATCATCATACATTATTTTCCATAAAAGGCGTCTACCATCCCCCAGTTTTTCCTTAAGTATAAATAACCTTCCCTTAACAATCAAAACCAGAATGAAATCCCTCGGTTTATTGTTCCACTCCAAATTAACCTGTCGTTATCATATAGCTGAAGTCAAGAGTAGATGCTTAAAACTGCTCCTAATTTTGAAATATTTATCCAACCCAAAATATAATATAAATACCCAAATCCTCTTAAATATCTCTGAATCTATAGTCCTATCACGAATCAACTATCGGTGTCAGGTATACTCAACAGCCAGTAAATCCATATTAAGAACATAGATACAGTACATCATGCTGGACTTCGATCCACTTGCAGTTCCTCATCATCATCAAAAACCGTGTGCACTAGGAGGATCATTTCCACTTATATACTACAGAAAATACCATACTTACCTCTATTTAAACCGTCTGCTTAGCTACAACATAACATTTGCATACATCAAAGAATGTACATCCCCTAACCTCCCAATTTACAAATGACCCTATACCAAAGCTACTTAGCATACTATCAATATATTACATAAGCTTCATTTCAAAATCAACATTTAATTATAATATAATGATAACTCGTTGGTACCCTTCCGAAACAAAAATAGACTTATCTCTCACACAACATAATAAATCTACACACCTTACAAATATAAAAGAAAAGGTATTAAGCGCCTTTCGAAAATACAATTACACACACGCATACACAGACGGAGAAACCTATAGCAGGCGGTGACAATTCACCAGCAACTTGCTCTTACCAAATTGATAATACACTAAATCCGACTAAGCGATATCTCCACTTCTCTGCATGCACAGCTGTATAGAATTATGTACTGTATTCAGTACATCAGATCAGCTGTACTTCCATATCGAAGAGCATTGGTGATAACAGACTCTCTCTATCGTCAAGACAACAAGAATATCATAATCTGCACGCACTACATAAGGAAGGATGTGAAATACGCCTTCAGTGGAACCCAAATCACGTTGGGATGTAGAGTAGAGATAAAGTAGACATTGAAGCTCGGTCTATGGTACTTTCACTGGTACCAGAATACTCACCACCTCCGCCAACATTAGCGCACGTACTCTTGAACAACAGTAAACAGGAATCGACTACCGACTGGACCTTACAAACAACCTTCCTGAGGAGCATAAAATCAACCATATAACCTTGGTGACCTACAGATGGCACAAGCAGAAACGAATACGGTGCCCTAAACCGTCTATGTGTGGGTCTAACAGAACCAACAGTCACACACTTAATCTACAACTGCCAAACACTCACACCACACAGGTTGAAACACAAAATTCAAGGCCGGATACATAAAATACTCTCAAACAACCCTCAATCAATAGGTAGAATTCTGACTTTTGCTAGAGAAAGCGAACTCTTAGCATACATATAAACTAGACACATGTCTACTTATGCTGTAATAACCCTGGTAGTTACAAACGGCATATGGAGATTTACATAATATATATTAAAAAAAAAAACTGCAAGTTAAATATTTATCCCGTTATAAATAAGATGGAGATTATACGCCTAATAAGAGTCACGAACGCGAAAGAATTAAACATATACTGTTATAGCGGGCAACTTAATTTTTGATTATATTATGTTACCGAAGCACCATTTAATTTAATTTAATTTTTATATTTGTTTTATTTTTATACGTGTTTACGCGTTATGTATGTGTGAAGTAATAACTTCTTATTTTTATTGACTGTAATTACGTCACGCGGGTTTTGATTTTGGTTTTTTCTACAATTATGTTTCAAGATTTGTTATTTTTATGATCCTTTATATCTTTCGCGACATACTGTAAGAATTTTGTACATTTCGCTATGTGTTGTAAGTTTTATTGTTGTTATAACTGAATAAAATACATTATATACATATATATATATATATATATATATATATATATATATATATATATATATATATATATATATATATAACTGAAGAAAATACATATTATGTATAATGGGTGGACACAAAGAAGGAGACGGTTTTAACTTCAAAATATTAAAACGAGAGATTAGCTTACAATCATTTGCGGAACACAATATCGTTCAGATGACCGTCATTTGCAACAGTACATTTATTCAATCTTTAGAAAATTTTTGAACACTTTTTCGAGCATAGATCGTTGAATTTTTAAACGAGTTTTCAGGTCTTCCAGATCTCATGAACGTGTTTCGTAAACGCGGATCCTAAGGTATCTGGTTTGCACTGTCGTTATCGATTCACGCCGAAAATAACGTCCTGCACAATACGCACGCTCCTTCTCGTTATAAGCTGTCATGATAACTGAAACTGGGACAAAAACTAATCTCTCGTATGTACGCTAAACGTACCGTCAGTCTTCTCTGGGCCACCCTATATATATATATATATATATATATATATATATATATATATATATATATTATATATGTATAGATATATATATTACATATGTGCATTTTAAAAAAAGATATGTCGCGGTGATCGGATAGTTGCGGATGTAGTTAATAACTTGCCATCTAAACAATTGACGATACATTGGCACGGCATACGAATGGAAGAAACTCCTTATTACGACGGAGTGCCTTTTCTTACTCAATGTCCAATTGGAACCGGTCAAACATTCAGATACAACTTTGTCGTGAATCAACATGGAGATTTTTTTGCTCATTCCCACGAATGTAAGAACCCCGTATTGATTTTATTATTAATAGCAGGAGTATTTGTTGTATTTAATTGTTACTATTATTATAAATATTATACACATGGTCTGATATTACGCTAGCTGTTTCGTTTATTATGTAAATTTTTCGATAAATGCAAATTGAAATCTTCGAATTGGCCAAATTTAAAATTTTCATAATGGGATTTCTTAATATCATCATTTAATCATTCTAATGTACAACTTCATGGTTTTAAGTATTTATATTTCATTTTATATGAATAAATTTGTGAACGTATATTTAAATTAATATTTTGTGTTTTTTAAATCTTTATTTTATTTAAATATCGCTTGATAATGGCGTAGTTGCCGAAAAGCTTCGTGAAATTTAAGGAAATATACTTTTAGTGATTTAAACTGATCTTTGTAATTAAGAAATTCGTAAAAGAAAATATAAAGACGCGTATAAAGAAGCTAAGAGCAGTGTATGTGAAATCATGAATGTAGGACGTATGCTACTAGTACCTTTAAACAATGGTGATGATTGAAGTAATAAAAATCTGATTAATCCAGCGTCTCCTCCCAGGTGATGCTATCATTAAAGTTAAATCACTGAATTGTTGGGTTATTCGATTAACCTAAGTTTATTATTCAACTTTTAAACGATATTCCGAATTATTTAAAATCGTTTACTCTAGTTATTTGAATGATTTCTTTTTCAAGTTATTGGAAGAGCATCTCTGCACCATCTCCTCTTTTTTAATCGTCTTATAGGATTGTCACGGAGAGTAAATAAATGAAACACTGGTTTTGTACAAACTTCATTAAAATACGGTATATTTACGTCAGTAAATAGAGCCGCAATATATTTCTCCCATATTTTTATTTTTTTATCTGTATCCGTTATAATGTTTCCATCTTCCGACTTTAAGAAAGTTATATTTCTTTTCCTATATGTATGTGTTATAACCTTCTTGTGTATGTTAAATTCATCGTGTTTCTTCTGTAATTGTTCAATCTCTTTTCACTGCGTATTCAGTCTATCTTCCTTTGCTTGCGTAATCTTTTTCCTGATGTTTTTATTTCCTTCTACTTAGGTGGGTTATTTTTCTATTTTCTTCTATCTATCATCAAATCTAATATTTCGTTGGTCATCCAGTTCTTATGCTTTTTACGCTTCCTTGTAAGATGTTCTTTTGTTACTTTATCAAATGCCAATTTTATTTGTCTTCAATCTTCTTCTATATCTTTAGTGCACTCAATATTTTGTATTTGATAATTAATTTCTTCTTTTATTATTTTTTGTCGTATTTCTTGGTTCTGTAAAATTTGAAGATCTAATCCTGTTTTCATGTTTTTCTCGAGTTTTTTAAATTCTTATACGGATGTTCGCTCGTAACAGATTATATGTATTCGCGTCAGCACTTGGCCAGATTGTTACTGATAAAGCGCATATTAACTATTATAAAATCTATCCTGATGTATCAGCTGAGGACTTCCATGTATACAACCTGCTTTCAGGTAATTTAATAATGGTTAGGTCATTTCGTTGACAAAATTTTACCAATACATCTCTTCGGTCATTTCTAGTTCCTAAGACGAATGGTCCTGTTACCTCTTGTGTAATTGTATAGTTCCCACTTTCGCATTAAAATCCCCTATGATATATATGTAGCTTCGTGTTTTTTACGGCCTTTTTAATATTACTACAATGTCCTCGTAAAATCATTCGACCTCTTCTATTGGTGCTTCAGTTATAGGTGCGTATACCTGTATAATGTTGATGTTCACTGGTTGAGCTTTTAACATAATTGCTATTATTCGATCATTGTAAGGAATACAAGCACATCGTTATCCAATTTTTTAATATAGCCACTCCTATTTGATGATTTCAATTTTTTTTTCCATTTCCCGGTCATCTTACTTCACCGAGGCCTAGTATAACTCAATTTTAGTCTTTTCATTTCCAATATCACAAATTTTCCATGCTCGTACAGTGTTCGTACATTCCATATACTCTTTTCATTCTTATGAGATATATTACTTTGTCTTTTTTTTTTTTTTATGACTTAAATTTGAATGTTTCTTTCCTCAGTTCGGACGGAAGTCAGGCAGGGATGCGTCCTATCGCCGATACTATTCAATTTGTATTCTGAGACGATATTTGCACAAACCCTAGAAAGGCGTAGTGAAGGAATAAAAATAGGAGTCGAACGTATTTCAGTAATTCGCTTTGCTGATGATACGGCAGTCCTAGCAGAAAGTATAAAACAAAACTACAAGAAGCAACCTTCGCGATAGGAAATTAAGCTTACAGAGCAAAAATAAGTTACTGAAATGCTACGTATGGGTCGGTGCTCTTATATGGAAGCGAGACCTATAAGAGAAAATATGAAGAAGCGGATATCATCATTTGAAATGTGGTGCTACCGAAGAATGTGGAAAATATCTTGGACTAAAAAGATCGGAAATGAGGAGGTTCTAAAATTAATGGGAAAACCGACAGAATATTAATGGCAGTAGTGAAAAAACGGAAGATAATTTTTTTTTTTTAGTCATTTTATGAGAGGAGAAAAGTATACAAGCTACTACAAACGATTGCAATGAGCATGATTGAAGGAAAAAGGAAATCGGGAAGAAAATGTATATCGTGGCTCGATAACATAAAAAAATGGACCGGAATCGATGAGACAGAAGAATTTGTCAAAATAGCAAGAAATAAGAACCGGCTACAACAGATTGTCCGTTCGATGCATGCTGATGGTTAAACAATACCCCCGAATCAGTTTTTACGAGAAGAAGAAGATATTTAGGTCATTACGGAAGGTTAAGTTAGATACATATCTTGGTGCAGCATTTTAGATTGTTGTCGCTCTAATTCTTACTAGATTGCTTTTACATGCAGTTCCATATAATTAGATTCCATATTTCCAGATTAGGGCTGTCATAGTTAAATATTACTTTTCAAACCTAAGTTTAAAGCAGATTTCCTTCCTGGAAGAGGATACAGTAATCCGATTCGCGAAATCGTAGTTTTCTTTGTTCGAGCGTGTTAGCCGTCGATCAATATGCATTCCGAGATATCTTACACAGATTCTTCCCTGAATTCCATCGCCATCGATTTAGATTACAGGACATGTTAATTGTTCGTTAGTAAAAATGGTATGTTGACATTGCGATGGATTGCATTTTACAATAGATAATCCTAGATATATATATATATATGTTTGTGTTTTCGATCATTTACTTAAGTTCGGAATAAACTATATTAAACGTTAGTCGCTTAATTATAATGAAAGTTCTAAGGATAGAAGAAAACATTCGAGTCGGTTAAGTTATTAGTATGTTATTAGTCTTATCAGAGATATTATCAGCATCGTTAATAGGTACGTAGTATGTGGTATCTGAGTTATAATTTCGAGAAAGTGGGAAAATTGGATTACTCTGAAAATAAAATAACCGCCTTTATTTCATTTTTGTGAACTGTTTTTCATCTTCCTTTAATCAACCTTTAATTGTGAAAAAATTACACTAATATAAAGATATAGAATTTTGTTTGAAGTGTTTTATTTAAGAGGATATATCGATACCGGTCGCCGTTATTTTTTTCGTTATTATTCTATAATTTTTTATCTAAAATTTACTTCCGCGTTTATTAAAGCATGTAATAAACCTGATTTTATTATTATTATTATTATTATTATTACTGTTATTGTTATTATTATTATTATTGTTATTATTATTATCGTTATTATTATTATCGTTATTATTATTATTGTTATTATTATTATTATTGTTATTATTATTATTATTGTTATTACTACGATTTGATCTGTCGGCTCTGCCCTATCACTTAATAATACAGAAGATTATAAAGTTGATTCAGAATAGGTGCGTTAGATGTATACTCAACGCTCCAATATATAGTAATATAGTGAAAATGCATGAGAAATTGGAACTAACTATGTTAAAAGATCATGTGTTAAAAGTGTCTACCAACTTTTTTAAACAGTGTGTTACACATGATAATGATTTGATAACGGTGATTGGAAATTATGATTCCAAGCAGTTAAGAATAAAATATACTAAATATAAGCATCGCAGGCTGAAACATAATTTGGTTTGGCCTGTTAAATATTAATAATTGTTAATATTTGTTTTAATAGTATTAAGTATTTTTGTTTATTATCATTATCATTTTATTTATCGCTAATTTCAACGGTATTGCTTTACATATTTTCGCAGGTTTTTTAGCATTAATTTTTCCTGCATTTAGTATATACTTAAGTTGAATATTCATTCGTTAAAAATTCATGTTTCTTCTCTTACGTTTATTGTTACTGTGGTAAGTTTTTATTTGTAACGGTACACAGTTTTAAATATTTATGTTTGTTTTTTTAATTTGTAATTTATGTGAAATATAACGTTTTCTTCTTCTTCTTCTTCTTAAGATTATAAATACGTTAATTTATCGACGATATCGTGAAAAATAAAATATTCTGATGTCCTGACTTCTTATTTCGGAGATGAACGAATAAGGTATGTCTTATTTTCGATTACAACATAAATGTTGACGTGGTTGGTACTGTCAACTGGACGATCGAAGGTTCAAAACCAACTCGCGACATAAAAGTTTATAAATAGTTTTTTTTTTCATCATTACGTATATCACGGAGAAGACACCGAGGCTTCCCACTTCGTATAGCGGGATAAGCACGCGCATCTGCGTTGCATATAATAATAATAAACGTCTCTTAAAGTCCATTTTGTACGTAAAAATAAAACGTACACAATGCCTCTACTTACGACGTTCGGTAACGATAATGATGTATTACGAATACATTATTACCGAGTGCGTTTATCGTTAAATCTTATAAAACGCTTTTAACAGATTCATAATTTCCGTTTAAATAATCGAATAATCATTCAATTAAATAATTTTAAATAAACTATTTCAGTCCCGCAGATGTACGACGGTATCGAAGGTCCGTTTATTGTGCGCGCCTCTAAACAATTAGAACCGAATTTCCATCTTTACGACGAGGATCCGTTTTCGTTCGTGATTTTCTGTCAAGATTGGATCCACGACATTTTCGATGATAGAATTCCCGGCTACAATAAAGACAAAAGCAGGACGTCGATGTTGGCCGAAACCTTTTTAATCAACGGTCACGGAACGTTCGTGGTAGGAAAGAATTTGCCTTATCATCCGGCCTTAGTGCGTAACAGGACAAAGATTCAACCTCAATACAGGAGACGACCACTTTAGCAACTAAAAACGATATCGAAAACTTATACATTTCGATACATCCTTCCGAGCCTTTCAATATTACGAGACTTCCTTTTAAAAAGAAATACCGAATTTTACTAATTACTATATTCTCTTCCCCTATAATAATCGATTCTTCTTCTACTCATTAGGTCATCACCGACCGAAGTTTAGTCATCGACATGGCTATTTTACCCTTGGATTCTTCTACCAACTCTGTAAATGTATATGCGACATTTTTCGCAGCATATCTGTTTCGCGGTAATACGGTCTTTTCTATGAAATCTTCAAAATACGACGACATACGTATATATATATATATATATATATCCGGCGTTTCGATCTTCTTTTTTCAAGCGTACAGGTGAGAATCCAATTTTCCATACTATACAGTAGTGTCAGCTATACATACTAAAAATCAAGCTATAAACAAGTATAAAGAATAAACATAAATCTATAAACAAATAATCCAAATCTAACCAACTTTGTGGCCGTGCTGTAGTTTCAGACGATAACAGGACATGGGCGCAATGGTTATATGCTCGCAAAAGATGATCCATTCTGCGACTGTCAATTAAAAGATCAGAAAATGGATCACATCCTCAACGTATGGCCACGTAAAGCCCTGAGGGGCGGTTGGAAGGATATTCGAGTAGTATCAGACGCGACGATAACATGGCTACCAAACCTGAATGATGTGGACATCTTAAGCTACCTGAAGACATACGATATCATCATCATCATCTCCTACATTACACTCTACCACCTCAATAAATATACCTCGCTATATCCACCGCCTTCACCGAAAACCACAAAAATCTTCTAAATATGTTCCAATTCTCTCTCTTCTCTAATGCGCTTCAACTGTATATCAAAATACATACTGTTGACATAGAAATATTGAATATCTTACACCGTTCGCTTTGAATATAATCTTATTACGGATCGCAAGTCATACAGGTTTTCCGTCAAACGAACTAACAGACAAAACAGCTAAAAAAGCCGAAAACTCCTATATCCGAATCTGATGCAATCGCTTCCATCAAACACGAAACAAATAAAAACTTTTGTGATCTGCGAAATGTTATTCCTACAACAAATCGCCTTACAGCTCTGCGTTCTCATTCTTTTTCTCGGAGATTTTTTTTACGCACTAGGAAGGAACGGGTAAGTTCTGTCTCGTCTTCGCGTCGGTCATACTGCAAAATAAAACAGATTCGCCATTGTGCGCCCGCGCTGTGTCCAGACACCCTTAATACACCGACATTCATTACTCGAGTGTACACGGTACTTCACAAACCGACCTCGAAATTTCAGTTGCAATTCTCTACAAAAAGTTTTAACCGATAACCCAATTGCAATACAAACAGATCTTAAATTTCTCCGAAATATAGATTACGATATCCAAAAATTACCTTCGGCTGCTCCTGGCCATAGCAGCAAAAAATAAATAAATAAATAAATAAATAAAATTCGCGCTATTTGCAACGTAAAGTATAAAAAAAATATTTTAAAATTAAATAATTTCTAATTAGACCGTAAAATTTGAATAATAAATGTAGGCAATAGAAGAAGGGAGCATTTATATTCTGATATAGTTTTTTTGTTGTTTTTTTTTATTTCTTTAAATGGGGATGCCTTTACGGCCTACCCAACGTGATACTGTGGGGACTATTTATATTTAAATCAAAGATGCCGAACTTCTCTAGAAATGTCGCTATATGGGGGAACAAATCTAGATTATCCAGATAGTATCAAAACGGAACATGTCCGAAAACTATGATTATTAGCATCTGCGAATGAAAGATTATCGTGCGGGTTAAAAAATGAGGAAATTAAATATACGCTAAGTAAAGAAGGGAGAATGTAATTATGCGCAAATCGTAACAATACGAATATTATCATTATGCGAAGAATGTAAATATTATAAAACCAACAAGTATGAGACGTATATCAGATTATATAAATTTGTAGTAAGAAATGTTATAACAAACCGACTTCCAGTTTTTTGTTTTTTTTTTTACGAGAAGTTCCAATAAATGGTTAAATATCAAGACGATGTATAAATGGAATACGGCAAATCAAAACGGATGAAGAATTTGGTAATTTCATCGGCCAATTAGTTCGAAACTTAGTAGATATTTCGATATTCGGTTAAAGAGCAACGAGATTACTAAATAGCGAGAATGGTAGTGACTTAAAATGCTAAAACAACCATAAGAAAACTTGTATTGAAATTTAGTTATGTAATCATTGTGTATTTTCGATAGAAATAAACATGATTTCATTATATGGAAATGCTCTAGACAAGTGGAATCAAGAACATGACGCTGATCTGAAAAACAAGAAGAAGTATGTTGGACACAAGATCAGGGAAGGAGCAATATTTTTGCTTGCAATGCAAGGCAAGATTGAAGGAAAACAGCCAGCGGGAAGAAAAAGGAAATGATAACAACAGGATTTCGGGAACGAAAACTGATCAGATGCAGCCAGAAAAAGAGAAATATGATTTAGTTCAAAGTTATTATACGCTTTCTTTTGTCAAAAAGATTCCACCATTAATATATATATATATATATATATATATATATATATATATATATATAATCATTTTTGTAATCATTATGCCATTCTATCCTTCTTTCCGATAACGTCTACAACTTCAGATAACCGACATATATAGATATTTCCATCTGGAATTTCTTCAGTAAATAATCGCTTCCATTTTGATTTATACGAGATCATAGTGCTTCGAAGTACGATCAATCAATTGATCTCGTCTTCTCGTGATTATACCTTTATAAGGCGTTTACACGTGTCTATATTTTTTTAATACTTTTTGACTAGTCATTTTATCTGCGCTTCTGCTTTTCAACTATTTTCTCCTTAAATACCACATTTGAAACGCGTTTAAATGTCACTTATATCCATTTGATAGCGTCCATATTTTGCAGCTGCGCAATGTTAACGTTACACCTTGAGAAAAAATAATGCACGCAACCTTTTATTTTTCTAGTGATACTGAATTTAAGGATAGAAAAAATATCTGATATATATATATATATATATATATATATATATATATATATATATATATATATATATATTGACAATAACAATAAAACATTTGTTTCATTTAGATATAATTAAATAATGAAGACAGCGGAATCCTCCTCTGGATTTTATTATTGTTATTAATATTTTAATTATATTTATTACTTCGGAAATATAGATTTAGCACTTTCCAGTCGTTCCGCATTCAGCCGTTCCCGTGTTCGACTCCATACTATGACTTCTAACGCCAATTTCTTCTGTCCAGCGAAATCCATTGTGTACGTTTTTTATCTCAACAATCTGATTATTTGCACACGACATATCCTCACGGTATCCGTTTCAGTTTTCTTACTACTTTTACACTAGGCCTAACTTACTTATTTATTTTACGTCACGCATGACCATAATAAACTATTTACCATTTACAGAGTTACAGATTCACAATTATGTCTATGTAAGTGCTTTCCGAGTTCCTTTCATTTGTTCTGATTTTCCCTCCATTCTATTTCAGTTCTTTCCACCGGCGTTAATGGTGTTCCGTTCACTCGTTTCTTGTCTGTAGATCAGCACTGTAGAACACGGTACAACCCAAAGAAATCCATCTTGTGATTATTTTTTATACGTTAAAAAAAATATATTCACATCCACTCACATCGATATATATATATATATGAAATATGCGCACGCGTATGTTATGTATAGATAGTTAAATAGATAGGTGGGCAGATATATACCTTGATTTATACTTCACAGAAACCGAACGGTATTGAAACGGAAACTCCACGCACCGTGTTTAACGTAGTGGTCGGAAAATCGTACAGATTTAGATTAATCGGAGCTAGCAACTCGCCGCTAATTTTAACATTCGAAGGTCATGATTTCACCTTGATAACGGTCGATGAGGATTCAGTGAAACCGCTGACTGGAGGATCTGTATTTATTTCGGCCGGTAAGCGTCCTAGATATATTTCGGAAAATAAACAATATTCTTCGGAAATTTAAGTTGTTAGTGAATAGTTTAATATTAACATTCGACAGACACGTAATCAACGATGTCCTTTGGAATGGCAGCAAAAGCTGAAATCAATTTAGATCGTTTCAACTGGACACGAAAGATTTCACAGTTATCTATCAGATAAAGATTTGCGCTCTGAAGGAGATGCACAAGAAACTGCAGCCCATATTACAATACGGAGATTTCTGTTCAGAGATACGAACGTTTTCTTTTATCTTCTTTTATTTATATAGACGCTCGATCGCTAAGATCATTTGCGTCTGTTGTTGAGTTTAATTATTCCGGTGGTTGTAATAAATTTAAACAAGTATTCGATATATTATCCTGTAGTAGAGTGTCACATAATCCGTTAGTTTGTAGGTTGACCTTTCTTTTTCGTAATTTTTGCACTCTAGTAGTATTAAGCTTAGTTGGTCTTTACACGTTGAGCAGACAGGTGGACGATGTCCGTTCAATAGATGTCCGAGACCGTGAGCTGATGCTCTAGGCGTAATCAAAGCCATTTCCTCGCGCGTGTTTTTTGATGTGTTGTCATCCAATATGTGTTTCTCCTGAAATAATAGAAATATATCCGATTTCATACACGCGTTTTTATATATTTGTAAGTCATTCTCAAATATTCGGATATCGATTTTTCTTTTATTTGAAAATGATTGAAACGAACTTTGAAAATCAGTTTTCCTCTAAAAATGTACACTCGAATCCTATCGACTGCAATAATGTTTTAGATTTATATAAAACAATGAACAAAATGATTATTTCTTTAATTTTTGTTAAGTAATATAGATAACATATTTGATACCAAAATTTATCTATTTTTATATAACCTATGCAACTATATATAAATATATATATAACAATCTAGCTCACTCGATTACGAGTATGTCGTTTATCATGCTCTTCATTTTAATGCTTGTGTCGCATATGCGAGATCAGACCAATTTTAAAATAAGTTGTGAAATCGCAAAGCGAGCATCGGATTTCACGTCAATATGATGTTTATTCTTTTTCTTCGGTTTCCGGTATACAAGCCGCTGGTTCACTATGTCATCTGTGAATAATATCCATTCGAAATATATATATATATATATATGTATGTATGTACACATATATATATTTATGTGTATATATTCGTTGCCACTTAAAAGAAATATTTAATTTTAGCCATTTTTTTTTTTTAGTTATTTAATTTGGGGGAGACTCGTAGTTGGGTCGTTTTGCAGTTTGTTTCAAATTAATAAACACGTTACACGTTCGTGAAAAATTAATTTTCGTTACTATGAGGAGATAATGAAATTACGGTAAAAGTTAGGAATTTGATAATTGTATTTGAATATGTGATTGACGGTAGGTAATATTAAAGAGATTAGAAAAGTTCTCTTAATAGAGTGGGACGTTCAATGCAGAAAAATAACGCCGATATTAATATCGAGGTGAAATGTCCAAAAATAACTTTCGTAGCACATACTTTTATAAGTTGCAGAGTTCGAACTCACACCAGTGTAAACAGGAAAAAAAATCGCAGCATTAAGACGCGTGAGAACGTAAAAAAAAGCAAATTACAGCGATTTTCTACAAATTGCCTTTCGTTTGTGTACGCTATACTTTAAAAATTTGTTAAAATTTATAGTATTGGTTTCCTTAACAACTAACGTAAATACAGTTGTATTTAATAGATAGTTAAAAAAACCAGCACGAATTCTTTCAGATACATTCACACCACGACGATGATGGTGACGGTGAAACGATAATAATTATTATTACCGCGTTATGAAATCGAAGAATATTATTCTCGGGAATTAATTTGAATTCGACGAAAAATATCGGACCATTGAACAAGTTCGGAGAATTGTTCACACTATTCAAGAAAGTCTTCAAATTAAACAAGTACACACAGGTGTGTTCTTACATGTCAAGAAAGTATTTGATAAGATGATCAGAGAAATATTTACACGTCCATGATGCTATCTTCTCCTTAAATCATATCTTGAGGATTGCTTAAAATCCATAATAAATACTCTCGTGTGTATCCTGTATCGGATATGTCGCGATATAAATAATAATATAAATAAAAGAAACGAAGCTTAAAATAGACTGCAGGAAAAACCATATCCAAAACCTGAGTGAAATAGGTATTGAATAAAATGGAATATGAGATAACAGATGATCAGTG
The DNA here is from genome assembly GCA_032883995.1 of Coronaproctus castanopsis. Taxonomy (NCBI): domain Eukaryota; kingdom Metazoa; phylum Arthropoda; class Insecta; order Hemiptera; family Monophlebidae; genus Coronaproctus; species Coronaproctus castanopsis. Next base: position 51,067,485 of record CM065052.1, read on the forward strand.
AAAAATAAATAACTATATACATAAAATAAACTTAAACTTAAATAATAACTATATATAGCACCATGCATCACAATAATGTATGTTTAATTTTTTTATGTTTATATTTCTTATTAATTGGAGTCTAGTGCGAGTGTAGTCTCTCCTATCTGGTTTATAATGGGATTAGGGTACAATCGTTAAAAAAATTTCGGTTTGCTGATTTATTACTCGAGGCGCATATGGTAATTTCAAAACTCTGCGCATATGAACTATTCTAACGTAGAACGGAGCTTTAAGAATGATTCTACAACATTTATTTTGCACGGTTTGCAATTTAGATGACTTGCGTAAGTCCACACAGGACACGCATACAACTTTATCGGTCTTAAGATACATTTGTAGATAATTAGCTTATTTGCGGTATTAGCATTTCCTATTAAAGATAGTATATAATTTAAATAATTCTATATGTTTAGAAAAGGTAAGACCAAACTAAGGTTATTAGCCGGTGCATCCTGGTATATACGAAATGAAAATTTGCATAAAAACCTAAAAATACCAAATGTGCATGAAGTAGTTCGGGATTCTGGTAGAGATTACTTGCACAGGTTATCTAACCAGCTGGCGGTAGATTTATTAAATCATGCCAATCTTGCAGATTGAACTATCGCACACCTCTAGATCTTCCCCTCCGGTTTAAATGATTGGAGAGGTAATTCGGAGTGTCATTGTTGAATGACATCTCCCATCCTTTCATAACTCATATACCAGTTTTATTGGCTACATCAGCCAGATTGCAACTTTATATATATAAACTTTTATAAATAGGTATAAAATAAAAAACATTTCAGTATGCACCTCTAAAGTAAGTTAACACGAAACAAACGAAACAGTTAAAAATTCATCAGATAATTATATTAAATTCGCGCCAAACGGGATAAACATTTTTTTTTATAATGAATTGTTTTTATATTTCAAATTATATTAAAAAATTATATTAAACTCAATTCGGTTATACAGTCTGCTGTTGTAGAACTGCGCTAAAGAAGAAATATAATACAACGGAAACGAATTGTTAATAGATCTCCTACTTCGTAGCATTTATCTCATCATTTTATGTTGGGAACGAAATCAAACAGGTCGTTGAACTATATCTATAATATCTATAATATATATAATGCAGGGGAACGCTACAGCGTCGTGATTAAAGCGGATAAGGAACCGAAGTCGTATTGGATTCAAGTTCATTCTGTCATCGAACCAAATGCCGTTCAATATGCTATATTGCGTTACGTAAACGAAGATAGATCACCGGTCAATAATGATTTAGTTCCGAAAACGAAAAGACCTTTTGACGCTCGAACGCCTGTGAGTATATACACCACAAACGCCTCACATATGTATTCTGTACTTCTTATATACCTAAAGCAATTACTAATAAATTACAGTCAGGAATAAATTGTGTCTTTCGTTATTATAAAAAATGGCAAATTTATATTAATTGTGATAAAACGGAGGCTATATTTTTCACCCGCAGGCGTCCCACGTTACCGGCTGAAGTTAAGGTCAACTCTACCAATGTGAGTTGGTCAAAACATGTTCGATACCTCGGGGTAGTCTTGGATAACAGACTACATTTTTCTGAACATGTCAGTCATACTACCTTGAAAGCTAGCAGGGGTATATCTGCCGTATATCCATTAATCAACAGAAAATCATTTCTTAATGTAAATAATAAATTAATTCTGTATAAAACACTTATACGTCCCATAATGACGTACTGTTGTCCAGCTTGGAGTTTTATTTCAAATACAAATTTTAATAAGTTACAAGTATTTCAAAATACGTGTCTCAGATGTGTGCTAAATGTCCCTAGATACCACAAAATCGTTGACATACATGCTACCTTAAACATGCCTTATATTAAGGACCATATCTTAAATTTAACGCGTAAGTTCTGCGATGACTGTCCACGATAATAGTTTAATTTCTACCATCGGTAATTACGATTAACTCCAATTTATGTATAGTATAAACATAGGAGGCTCAAACATAACCTGTTGTAACGTTATATGTCGATTATTTTAGGAATTAATATTCCTTCTTTATTTATTTAATGTCTAACGTGTTTTTTCTTCTATTTTATTATTACTATCTTAATTTTTTGTTTTTTGCTGCAGTTTTTTTTTTTCAATTATTTTTTGCTGTCATTATAAGTATAATTACTTCTTTTATTTATAACGGGTCTTTTTATTATTTCTGATGTACGGCGAGCCATCCCGGGCGTTACGTAATTATTATTTAAAATTTTTGGTTTGTGTATACTCACTGTAAATTATGCTGAAATATACGTTGTTATTGTTGTTGTATATATATATATATATATGTATATGTATATATACTTTATTTATCGCACTCCATTAGGCTATGCAACGAGGAAAGTTGATATTTTAGAGTTTTAAAAGTTTTACTGCATTTATTTTCTCTCTTGTTTTACCACTCCCTTATATACGTATATTTATATATAGAATCAGTGTTCGTAGAACACTCATCAGAATTTATATATATATACAATGAAGGACTGTATTTGTTAAGCGCGTATTGGTCTAATCTCCCACCTTCTTCTCTAATTTTCCTTTTACCGATTTCACATATCCCTTATGTACACAAATGTACATTATATATATATATATTTGGTAGACTCAACGGATATATATATATTTGGTAGACTCAACGGATGATCTACAACTGTGGAGGAATTTGATTGCCACATAATGGTCACGACGGTCAATTATGATCAATATAATATACATATATATTATATGTGTGTGTGTGTTTTTTATATCCATATTATAAAAAATATTCTGATGTTGCAGATAATTAACGACGTCAGAAATGACTGCGATCCCGATGACGGCAAAGCGATATGCATCGATCAAATAGTCTCTTTAAAACGATTGCCCGGAAATCAGCGATTACCTGAACCTGATTACCGTTTATTTGTGAAACCCGGTTTCCATCTGCTCAAACCGGCGGAACTGTTCCTTGACGGGAAATATTTCTCCTATTCCAGTAAGCTTCGTTATATTTTATTTATTACCGCAACGGCGCTAGTATACTATCCGAAAAGATATATATAGAAAAAAGAAAATAAAAGTATTTTAAATTAAAAAGTATTTAGTTCGTATATTTACTTAAAAAATGAACAAAACGTACAAATTATAAATTTAAACGCAACGGCAGTTATGTTATAAATTTTAATGTTTAAACTTTCTCGCACTAATTTAATGCGCGTACGCGAGGTTATTTAACCTTCAAGTAGGAACGTTAAAAAAAAACGGTATTTCTCGACTCTATCAGATATCTGTGCAGCATTCTGACGTATATCAATTACCGGACTGATAGTCGATTTTACCAAATTCGTCCCAACCTGCTTCAAAAATTTTCTTCTTCAATTTCAGTTATTACTGGACGAAAAATTGCTCGAGCATTTGTTAGTGAAATGTTCAATAATCTAAAAAATAACGACCACTTTTTGGTTTTCCCGCGCGCACTGTGTACTTTGCACCTAATTTATCCGCAGTATCCACCGCACCTTTAATAGAGTTATAAAAACTAATTATTTCAAAATGTCTATTTCATTAGAGTTCGAATGCATACTAGATCTCGGTGTAACATTTTTATTAGCTTTTTTTTTTTTGAAGGCTGGGGAACATACGACACTGTTGCTATTTTATCACGATAATAGCTAAAAACTTAATTATTTACCCGAGTTAGCTCTGCCGGAATCTGTGTTTTCATTTTTCCCACCGTTCCAACTAGTAGATGTTCATTTGTTATTCGACAATTCAAGATACAAACAAAACTTGTGAATTAATTGTCGCGCGTAATATTTCTGCCTGAATTATGTATCCGCAAGCCTCGGAATAATATGTTCATTTGCGCTTTATATCCTGAATAGTCCTTCTGGTTGATTTTCAACATAAATATTCGTCTTAAGTACATACGATCTTCTAGCATCGTATATTGTAAAAATTTTTACATCATATTTCGCGTGTTTACTTGGAAAACTATATCGAAATGAACATTTTCCGCTAAACAGAACAAGTTGCTCATCAACTATTGTCTATTAATCGTTTACTTTTTTTTTTTTCCAAAAAAACATTTCGAAAATTTCTCTCATCGGTGCGTCAATTTATTCGGTTTTTTTTGGCTTTCTTGACGATCATTTATATTATCAAAAATCGAAAACATCGAAATGTGTTTAAAAATCTATCCATTAACGTAGTTGTTCCGAAATGTCAAATTATCTTTTAAAAGGAAAAATCTTTCGAGTTTTGTTTACTAGAATATATATGATCGGAAGCCCGATGAATGCAAAAATTTATTCATCGTCCGTTTTTGGACAGCGACGCTTGTTCTGACACGCTGGTTCAACTTTTTCTCCGTACACGTCGGTGTAATAGTCAATTTTCTATATAATGTCATTACTAAACATGAATAAATTAAAACATTTAATCGGTAACTTTGCATCTTTGCCACGATTTTTTAAAGGTGGGAGAGTATGTTACACGAACGAGTTTTTACTAGTATGACGTTTTCCATTCGTGGGCGACACGATCTTTTCACGTCGCGAAATTTAACTCGAGCGAATTTTCGAAATTGCATTCCGTATCGGACTCTTCAATATCTGGTGAAGCTCGGATCATGATCGAAATCACTATTAGAACTATCATCGAAATCGGAACTTAATTCAAAAATTTTAAAAATCCTTATTTGTTGATCTCCATATGACATTGTAAAAAGTATAGTAAAAATATAAATAATTTAACAAAAAACTTGCGTCACCGCGGACGTGAAGTGTTGACAACACTCAACTTAAAAAAAAAAAACAAAAAAAAACTATATTGCACTGTATACACAACTAGTTACAAAACAGTGAACAACCACACTGGCATAGAGATCATTTAGCAAGCTACCAAAGAAGCCAACAATGTAACTATCCTGGTCACTATAACATGTTTTTAAGCATTGTAAGAAACGTCTAGAATTCAATTATATTCCACGCTTCTCTACGATTTATTTATATATCTATTTATATATATATATATATATATAAATCTCGTGTCACGATATCCGTCACTCCAATCTCCGAAGTCACTGAACCGATATCAATAAAATTTTGCAGATACGCATTAATTAGTTCAACTTAAAAGATAGGATAATTTTTATCTTGATTAGTGACAGCGATATTTTGTTGCGGATTCAATGGGTTTTTTCAAGAAAGGGTTAAATACACTTTTAAAGAGTTTTCAATAGATGGGGCTGTGTTTTAATTTCGAATATTTTATTGGTACTCCGATTTATTCCGCGCGCTTTACACATAAATACGATATGAACAACGTGCATGCTCATTTTTTGTGTTATTTCATATAGTGCTGTTAAATATTTTGTATTTTTTTATACAAAACTATTATAAATCCATGTTTCTCTCATGGTTAATTATACATTACGTGCTCACGTTTTGGTAAACCATCTAATATATATATATGTAATGATTTTATGAATTAACAAAACAAAAAACAAAAAAAAAAATAAAAACAATGTTAATCATAATTAACATTGTTTTTATTTTGTTTTGTTAATTATGTATATATATATATATATATATATATATATATATATATATATATATATATATATATATATATATCAGCAAAAGGCAGATTAACTAAAATATCGCGCTAAAGTACATTTCAATAAATAGTCATAATTTTTAAATAAATATAATTGTTTACGTTTAAAAAACAACCTTTCTCTATACCTTGTTAGTATCATTATCATATGTTATCAATTAAGAACTATTAATTATTCGTTACATATTACACTTAAAATGGAATAAATACAACACAGGAACGGAAATCTTATGTTAATTCGTGTTCCTATTTTCATATTACTGTTATTTAAACGCATAATAATTAAACATTCGGTGAACAATTTAATATTAATTGTGAGAATTGTGTGTATTTATCGTGTGTACATTTAATTGTTTATTCATTCACTTTCTACCTTTCGTAGACAAAATGAATGTCCGCCGTTAACTCGTTTAGTATCGAAAGTTTTAGACCTCGCGCAACTATGCCGTTAATTTTAATCGATCGAATTACTCGTTTAATTTATCCACAGTTCCATTTCGTGGACCGTCAGTGGGCGGAGGAATTTTCACAGATGAATACAACAATATCAGTTCTCCTTTAGCGCCGTTTCCTTTATTAACGCAAGATGATCCCATACCGTCCAATTATGAGTGCAATAAAGATTGTCGCGATGGAAAAAAATATTGTGAATGTTTAGCCCTTTACAAATTACCGCTCAATGTTGTAGTAGATTTAGTTGTTGTCGACGGTAAGTGCTATAACCTCTCGTGTTTTATAATTTCTTTGCCGTCAAGAAAATTGCAAAATAATTTATCAGACGCTTCATTTTTTATTCGTAAAGTTCTCCGTTTATTTGTATTTATCGATAAGAGTACTTTTGTATTTAATTTGCTATTCGTTTCCGCACTCCCTTAAAATTTATGCGTATTTTATATTTTTATATTTATTTACGTTTTGTTTTTGAATTTTTTTTTTCTGTTTCCGTTTTGTGTATACTGACGAGACGACACCCGGTACTGATTATCAGGAAGTAACGATTTTTGATGTTGTTTCGCGTTAAAAGAATAACGATCAATTTGAAGCTGTCTGCCAGGTTAATAAATGGTCTTCCTCTGAAGATCGGCAATCATCAATAGCTACTAAATATCTCTGGACGCCTCTTGCACATTTGAGGCGCTGATATTTGATACCATCTTCTCATATCTGTTACACGAGAAAGTTTTCCCTTACCAAGTTTTCTGGAGCGATATGTTTCTAGATGTTTACGCATGTGTCCATAGTATTTTAACTTTCTCCGGTCAGACGGTATAAAGCGCCCCAGCTTGATTCGACATTTTATTCAGCACCTGTCTATTGGTCGCGTAATCTACGATATTTGTAGCATTCTGTGATTACATCTCGAAAGGTTCGATTTTCTTCTCCAAGGTTTGTGTTGTTTCCACACCGTATAATTGACCAAATGTAACATCGGAGTAGACGTATCCGTAATTCTAATTTCAAATCCTTCCGAGTCATCAAGTTTTTCATAGAAAAGCTTTTCCTCCCTTTTTGTATTTATCTCTGCCGATTATTTCCTCGCGGGTATCGAGATATTGAAATTTCGAGACGCGTTCTTAATGTTTTTGCCGAAAAAGGGTACACGATTATTAATTTCGATACATTTCACTTTAATCTTAATTTCTTTATTACGTGTCTTTTTTTTAGCCTTAATTTCATAATGTCGTTTTTATAATTTAAAGGGTCCTGCTAGTACAATATTATAATATTATAAAATCCTATCTAGACGAAAGATACTTTCGAGTCATAGTAAATAATGAACAATCTCAAATTCAAAAAATTAAATCGGGCGTACCCCAAGGAAGCGCGCTTTGTCCCTCGTTGTACTCGATATTCACTTATGACATACCGGTACCAAGGAATGCGAGTGTAGCAACATTTGCTGATGACACGGCAATAATGGCTTCACATAAGCTTCCGCAAATATCAAATAAAATCTTGCAAAGTGCAGTCAATGAAATTGAAAATTGGTCGAGCAAATGGAAATTGACAATAAACGAGTCCAAGAGTACCCACATTATATTTACTAAAAGGAGAATTGTTCGCAACAGATATAAAATCTTTATCGAAGGTAGG